>JAFVLL020023510.1:0-21507 GCA_021397915.2 Tor tambroides | reverse complement strand
TATATATATATATATATATATATATATATATATATATATATATATAGTGTATTATGTAAGGAGAATGAGATGAGAAAGAGAATTTTGGTGGAAACGTGTTTAATTGTCATATAATATCAATGCAAAAATATATCTTTATACAGAAATATATTTCTTAATACATATTTCTATTTGTATTTTTACTTTTTGATTTTTTGGCTGAAATATGGCAGTTATTTTAATGTTATTTCTATACAATTATAGTATTCATTCATATTTAATAGCTTTTATTTTTATATTTATTCATTTTTATTTTATGGCTGTCAAATCAATTAATCATGATTAATCACATCCAAAATAAAAGTTTGTGTTTACATAATATATGTGTGTGTACTGTGTATTTTATATGTATATAATAAATACACACATATATAAGAAATATGTAACATATTTCTGTACAATATAAATCATTAAAAAAATTATATTTATATAATTTTTATAATATATTTTTATTTATATATATATATATATATAGAGAGAGAGAGAGAGTGTGTATTTTTATAATTTTTTCATGATTATCGATTCGACAGCCCTATTTTATTTACATGTTTATTTTATATTTATATTTTAGATTTAAATGTTTTTATTTTTAATTTATATTTTTTAATTTTAGCACTTTTAGTAATTTTGTGCTTTTCACTTTTTTTTTTTAACAGAATATTTGCATATAGATTTAATTTATTCTTATTTCAATTTTAGTAATTTTAGTACATTAAATTCAACTTCTTACAGTTAGCTGCCAAGGCAGCATTTCTCATTTTTAGTTCTTCATCTAGGCCTAATGTTTATATAATTTATTTTATTTGGGCTTTATGTCAATTACAGAAAATGTTTTGAATAGTTTTAGATTCACTTTAACAACACTGAAATATTATCATAATTATGTTCTTAGAAGGCTTAGTACAATTTACAAATGTGGTTTTAGTATTTGGTTTTCTTGCCATTACACTTTATCAATCCATTTCATGATCAAACTAGATGTTTAAACCCAAACATATTTAGACAGCTGATGACAGTTGAGCCACCAATGAACGCTATAAAGTTTTAGATGAAATAACTGAACTGAAACAGAAATGCATTTGCAGCTCAAGACCATTTGTATGTGTGTGAGCCGATGCCTGGATGTAGTCCCTGCATATCGTGGTGAGCGCAGCGTGGGCCTCGCTCCACCCGTCTTTATGTAAAGCCTGAGTGGGAGGGAAGCCTGATCCGCTCTTCTGTTCCAGAGTTAGAACGGTACTGCAGAAACACAGTGATGACTTAGTCCAATGTGAACAAAACCACCCACTCTGACGATATAATGCCGAAAAACTCCTATCATACTCTCCTTCTGCACTTTGACCCTTTATATTTGAAGATGTAATCATAACAACCTTCCCCCCTAGTAGAAGCGTATTATCCAATAGCATCAACGCAAGGTGCGATTTGAATTTGTGTGCACTGACGACGGTTTCCTGTGGTGGTTTACCACCGAATCGTTCACCAGTTCCCTTGATCTACCAATAGATGGTGACACACTCCTGTCCTAACCTGGACCAGTGAAGGGAGAACATGTTACGGGGGAGGTGTTAGAGAGAGAAGACCTGATAAAAGTGTGTGTTTGAACGTGAACGATTCAGTCAGGCTGGCACAGCAGGAGAGGGGCGGAAACGCTCTCAGCATCAGGGGCAGGTAGCCACACGTCTAGGAGTCCTACACCTGTTTGACACTTCCTGGATTGCGCGCACATGCTTGGTGCAAGTGGAGAAAGTGAAACAAAAGAGAGAGAAAAGAGAGGGAAGCTTCTTGCCAAACAAACAGCTGAGCTGCAGTAGGTGAGCTGCGAAGGAGGAGGAAGTCGACTGGCTGCAGCTCATGGACGAGAAGAGCAGGGACGTTATCTGTCAAAGCTGTACCCACACTTTGAGATCTACTTCCTGGTGCTGTGCCGTTCTGCACGATTGCCTGACAAAGCCGTACTGAAGTGAACTGCCTGTGGAAAGTGCTTCCACTTCTGAACCGCGGCTTCAAAAGTTTCCCTTGCATTGTTTCTTTTTTCATCTGCTATGGAGACTTTGATGGACTGGCTTCCTGTGACCGTCGTGTCTGAAGTTGTGACAGGTGAAGTCAGGTTGCACATCTGAGATGGAGCAGTCGAACTGGCACCCTGAGGGAGAGGTGGAGGGGCTGTCCCGACCCCTGGAGGCTCTCCTGGACGGCGAAGACCCCGGAGGTCAAGATTCAGCCTCTTCATCTTGTTCGGACCTGTCCATCACAACCCCTGCAGCTCAACCTTGTCCCAACAACACCAAGAGCTTCTCTGGACTGCGGATCTTTGGTAGAAGGTGGGTGAGATGTTTGAGCTCTTCGCTTTACTCCAAACATTCGTGACTGGAACAGCACGTCTGAAGTTTGAAATTCTGCCCTTTTTTTTACTTTAAAAATTTTATTTATTGGCTATTATATATTATATCATATTTTATTATATCATTTTATTTGTAGGCTATTTTTATTTTATTTTATTTTATTTTATTTTATTTTATTTATAGGCTATTTTTTATTTATTTTATTTTATTTTATGGACTCTCAACTTCAGTTTTTAAGCATTTTTTGACCAACTCTTAAGGCCAAAAGTGTCTATTTTATTTTATTTATAGGCTATTTTATTTTTTTATTTTTTTAACTGATTCTCAACTTTAATATTAAACTTACATTATAGCATTTTTTGACCAACTTAAAAGGCCAAAGGAAATATTATAAGTTTTTGAAACTTGTGGTGTCTCTTCTCTGTCATTAAGTCAAACATTTGTGACTGAAACCACACGTCTGATGTCTATTTGCAATTTAAACTTGCGTTTTGCTTGGACCAGCCCTGTGGTGAAAGGCACCACCTGATGTCCTGGGGTCACGAAATCCATGACTCTCCATCTTTCTAGGAAACGCTTTGTGAAGCACGTTCCCAAATCCTTCAATGTAACTGCTTAAAAACATTAACTCGTAACTCCCATGACATTACCTTGGCTTATTTTAAAGACGTGCACTTTCGAATTTCATCAGGCGTCTAAATTAATCCTACGATCTCCTGTGGTTCCCTGGAAATAGATGCCTTTAATGGATTAGAGAAGCAATTAATTACGCACTATAATTGTCCGACCTGTTGGGAGAACAGCGTATACCTGTGCTCCGCACTCCTGACCTCATGCACCTCGACTTGACTTGACTTGATCTGTGTGATTTCATCTGGTTTTACCTTGTGTGTGTATCTGCAAAAGACAAGGCATTATTAATATGAGGATGTGAAATAGCAGCGAAAACAGAAGTGTGTTTCTTTTTGTATCTTTTCATCTCATCTTCTTACAACTGATGACTGATAATTCTAATATGGTTTGCATTTTTGCATTGTCTAGAATTGTCCCTTTAAAAGGTAAAAATAAAGGGTTTTTTATTCTAAAACACTGAAAAAGTTTCTTTTAGGGTTAGTGTGTTTAGATAGCTAGACATCTAGTTCAACCTTAAAAACTGGCCTGTATTGACCTCCAAATGACCAGGTTTTATAGTTGATGGTTTGATTCTTTTCTTCTTTCAAAACCGTTGACCTAAATCAGATATAAAGACTTTTTCTTAGTGCCTCAGTGAATATTTAAATAATTGGAAGAACCTTTTTTCACTGTTAAAAGAAGCTTCTGTCCAATTGAAAGGTTCCGTTGATGTTAAAAGTTCTTCATGGAACCATCAATGCCAATGAAGAATCTAGAATTGTTTAAAGCTGGACTGACTGATCGGAGTGTGTAATTTTGGGTTTAGTGGCAAAAGTTGGACCTTCAGCCTCAGATTTTGCAGACTCCCTGTGTCATTTCCTGGTTAATATCAACATTTCCAGTCAAATCAGTTCTTCACAAACATCTTGACCTGCGAGCCCTACTAGAATTTTTAAGTAAGTCTAAATAAAGCTTTTTGCAGATCTTGCTTTTCTGCTTTCCACTATGAAAAACTTCCACAAACAAAACTTGATTAGAGGAGTAAAGTAAATCACATGCATAACATATCTCCAGCCGGAAACAGATCGTGTAAAAGTGTCTGGAATGTTTTTTTTCAGGTTTTACAGTTGGCTTCATTGCACTACAGACAATGGAAGTTCCCTTGCTCTATTTTCGAGCATGAAAAACCAGTTTTTCCAAGTGAGAGTTTAAGAAGAATTCACCTATAGTCTGGTTCTGTGAGGGGTGCATCCATTTCAGTTTTTTGATTTGCTTTCATTGATAATGGTGTTTGCTTAAGGCAAGCAACCTTCTAACCTTATAGGAATGAAAGTTCTTTCATCCTTTACTGACCTTTATTTCGTTCCTAACCTGCATGACTTTTTTGTTTTTGGTCCACACAATGAAAGTCAATGGGGGCCAGTGATCTTTTGGACCCCACTGACATTCACTGTGCCTAAAAGCAGTATTACATGTACAAAATATATATATATATTTTCACACACACACACACACACACATACATATATATATATATATATATATATATATTAGTGCTGTCAAATGATTAATCGCGATTAATCGCATCCAAAATAAAAGTTTTTGTTTACATAATGTGTGTGTACTGTGTACATTTATTATTTATATATAAAGACACACACATACATACACATACATATATTTTGAAAATATTTACATGTATTTACATGTATATATATATATATATATATATGTATATTCATATAATTTATATTATATATAAATATATTTAAAATATAAACATAATATATTTTTCTTAAATATATACATGCATGTGTGTGTATTTATATATAAATAATATATATACACAGTACACACACATCTATTATGTAAACAAAAACTTTTATTTTGGACACAATTAATCGCAATTAATCGTTTGACAGCACTAATATATATATATATATATATATATATATATATATATATATATGTGTGTGTGTGTGTATATATTTATTTATTTAAATATAACTTGTTTTTACTTAGTATAGGGCAATCATATAAAATGTGAGTATTAAGTAATTTTTTTTGTAAATATTTTTAACTAAATAAATACACTATTTTGTTAAGAGGTATAGAGCTTTAATAAAATAATAAAATACTGATTTTAAAATTATAGAAATCTGTCAAATATAGAAACTGACTTTATTCTGTTAATTTTCCAAAATAAATGACCATTTCTCCATCATTCAGTCCCCTGTCCTTCGAGATGTGTGTATGTTTGTGTGTGTGTGTATTTGTACTCCACCTGTTCTGTGTGCTGATGAGGCACCTGTTCACGGCTGTGTTGATGTGTGTAATCTGATAATGCCATACACGGCTAGGACACCTGAGGCACACAGGTTGTGTATCACTGCGGTACAGAAAGTTCAGACCAGATTCCTCAGGGCCAGGAAGACCTGTGCATCCAAACGGCCGTTAAATGTGTCGATTGCATCAAAGAACTGCTTTTTTCAGGTCATAGGTAGACACAGGTTTCCTTGAACACTCTCACACCCAGTGGCCCATCTCGCACGACTTCATTTGCATGGCTCCACTGTTCCGCCCCGTGGAGGAACAGGCCCATTTCTGTAGCTATCTTTAACGTCTCATTCTATGCTGGAGCTAAGTATGGATCAGGGTCAGAGTCTCAGGGTGGGCTAATGGAGAGCTCTAGGCCTATGTGGGTGACTGAATATGTGTGAAAGTGAATGAGTTTATGTGGATTTTTTTTCTTTGTGGTACTAGCATTGAGTGAGGCGGGAATAAAGTAATGCTACTATCACTATAATGCTAACTATATCAGCATCCACACCAACGCAAAATAACTTTATTATAAGTGTGTGCCGCAATTGTGTCGCCTCATCTACCTTTTAAAGAGGATGAATTCTGATAGGCTATCAGTGTTTTTTAATCATTCATCAGCTTTAAACACACACATACACACACACACACACACACACACACACACACATTTGGAAGTGAATCCAACAATAGTTCCTCTGGGCAAGTATTGTTATAGCTTAGTTGTGGTATGGACTCTGCTATTGTTTTACAGTTAGAACGTTTTTTAAGACTTTATCTTTATCATTATAGTTATTGTTCTTGGCGTGAACAGGCCTTGAGGCTGGTGGTGAAATGCCAGAAGGGCTGTACATGTGATTAATCGAATTTTAGTTTCAATTTCGGCTTCCAACGATTATGAAAACAGGACAATCAAGATAAAACAATTATTGTGCCGCATTCCGTTCCTCTCCCCTACAGCGGTGCGCTTCTGACACTCCATAAAAGCCCATAATTAACGTCCATATCAGTCAAATCATTTAAGTGACTATTGTAAAATGAAAAAGGGTTATTAAAAGCGTATTAGGCTGTGAATGAGTACTTACAATGTTCCTCAGGCGGCTTTATGCGCGCGCGCTCCGAGACTGAGGGAACTCCAACAACCAAAATATACAGGGATGTAACGATTAACCGCGAGGCGTTTGAAAATTTATTCAAATATGTGACGATTCAAATCGGTTGAGATGCTAAACAAATCGCGATTCAGTTAGGGGTAGGAGTTTATATGAATGTATGTCTGAGGGGAACTTACTGTCTTCAGAAAAGTTTAGATAGTATTTTTTCTTTTCTTCTTGCTTCTGTATAAAGCATATTAAAGCTCCTAAGTGCAGCGCAGTGTTGCCAACTAATTTTCAGAGAAAGTTGCTAAAGGAAGGTCAATTTGTTGCTAAAAGTTGCTAAATGACATTGTGATGTCATTGCGTGATGACATCATTGCGTAATCACGGCGCAAAATTGAGTCACAACATCAAATCTCAAAATAATACTGTTAATTTAGATTTGTTTGTAAAATAATATGCATAATATAATATTAAAATATAAATAACTTAAATACATTGAATTATTGAACACTTACACATTTTTGAATGATTACAATTTAAGTTTTTTTAATAGTTATTAAACTAGTAATACTATACACATTCTCAACAATTATGCTTTAAGCAGTGTATTAGTAGATAGTATGCTACACTCCAAGAAAAGTCTGTAAAAATGGGGCACAGTCTACTACAGTATGTTAATATGAAATAATTTTCCATATTGTTTTTTTACCTGCATTTTAAATTATGCATTGTGTTTTCGGGTTACAGGGCTACAATGGATAATAATGTCCTGGAAAATTACTAGTATCTTTTCCATTTTTCTTACAGTGTATTAACTGATCAACAATCGCAAGTACAAGCTACTAACAAAGTGTATCATAAATGAACATTTATTCAGTTATTATTATTATTATTATTATTATATTAAACAATTGCAAATAGCCACTAACTCAGTTCACGTGATGTGTGTACTGCTAGGCATCTTTGGTTTCCTCTTTTTGTGTAATTTGGATGGAAAATGTGTGCGTTTTTATTGTCTGAGTCACTTATCAAAAGTTGCTAAAAGTTGCCAAATAAATTTTAAAAAATTGCTAAATTTGTTGCTAGGTGCTAGGTGGAAGAAAATGTTGCTAGGGTAGTCTGAAAAGTTGCTAAATTTAGCAACAAAATTGCTAAGTTGGCAACACTGCAGCGCTGTTTTGTTTACAGCGGAAACCAAGGAAACGCTTAAAGTGCCACCTGCTGGCAGAGAGTGAATCTGCTTCTCATTCAGCTCGTCTGCTGTTTCTGTTTCATGCAGATATTTTTAATGTATAGTTTCACAAAACTGAAGTCAGACCATTCTGTTTTTGCTTCAAATTTCGAAATTATACAATCTAATTTAGATTAAAAACTGCTCATGTTGCATGTATGCAGCATCTTTGTTTGGAACGTGATTAAAATGCAGTGGTTGCCTCTAATTTTAAATGGAAAGAGCACAGACAAAGCCTTATTTTGTTTATATGAAGAGATTTCTATTTTTGTGTGTTACTTATTTATTTGATTTGGGGCTTGTTTTAAAATTTCAATTTAGTTTTATTTACATTTACATTATATTTAAATTTTGTTATTTAGCAGATGCTTTTATCCAAAGCGACTTACAAATGAGGAGAATAGAAGCAATCAAAACCAACAAAAATGCAAGTGCTATATTAGTATATTATTATAGTGTTATATTTCAGTTTCACAAAGAAATGTGCAGCATTTTGTCCAAGCAATAATAAAAGGATACATTTAATTTATAATTTGTCTTAAATCTCATTTTGTTAAAAAAAATCGTGAATCGAATCGATAAATCAAAATCGTGAATCAAATCGTGAGTTGAGTGAATCGGGAGTGAATCCCTACTTCGGGTGCGCGCCTAAATAGTAAAATATACACAAAAATAGTTAAAAAATGCTGGGTTTGGAGTGTATTCATGTAAATAGTCGGTTTGTAAACACATTCTTAACTTAAAGTAAATAATTTGGAGAATATGGGATGTGTATCAGTATATTGGACCAGTGCAGCGGGTCTTAAAGTCACAGGCTACTCTAATTAAACAACAAAAAAGGAAAAAAGAAAACCTCCTACTTAAAAGAATGACTTTAATAAGAATCAAACTAATTCTGAGTGAAGACTATGCTTTTTTATTATTTTACATTTGATTATTTAATTTCTGTATTTGTGTCCTATATAATTTGCTTCTTTGTTTGCATTTTACTTTAACAAAGTTTGAGGATTTTGTTGTATCTAAATTGAAATCGAGAATTGTGAAATTTCAATGAGACTTCGTATCTATAATTTTAAATAACCATGATTACAATATTGGCCAAAATATTTTTTTTTCCATAATGGAGCAGCTCTATGAATTCTATGAATCTCTGGAATTTGAAACAGGCTCTAAAAATAACCACCGTAATGCTGCCATGCAAAGACTTGTTAAAAACCCCATTCATCCATACAGTAAAGGTTGTCTTCCTGCTCACGAAGCACACTCTAGTGAGAGACATTGTGTCTGTGGTTTGACCATTGTGGTGGAACAAGTGCAATCATAGGAACTGATCGATTTTGGAGGACAACGATGGAATGGAACTACAGATGTGACAAAATCAGGGATTTTCTTGCATGTGATCATCAGTGGGATGCCATGGTTCTCGACATGTTTGCATTTTACAAAATGTTTCTATATGTTGCGAAAGCAGATGACATTCTATAAATATCCTTTGTCATTATTTGTGTGATCATTGTTCACAAAACAGCTGTTATCATATGTTCACATACCCCTTGCATCCTTAAGATGATTAATTTCTTTAAAAAATAAATAATAAAAATATGTATAATTTATTTAGTGATGCATTACATATATTAAAAAATATACCACAAGACAAAAATACTACATTTGCAAAAATTAAAATAAATTAACTGAACAGAAACTACAAATGGTCACTGCAACATATTAAGAACCAAAACTTAACTTTTAAACAGGATAATTTGTGTAAATTCAGTTAATATTTTTTCTTGTGAAATATATGTAAATGTGAAAAGATGAATGTGTGCAGCTAAATAGTATTAAATAAAAAAAGAACATCTGAGAAGTATTTATGTGGATAGAACACCTTTAGTGGTAGTGCATTTGTTTAATGGATGGACTCAGTGTTTCCTATCCAGCAGGTGGTGGCATTGCCATCCTTTTCCTCTTCTATCTAACGGGTTCAGCTTTCCTGCAACATCAGAGACTTGTTCAAAGAGACGTTTATCCAGAGGAAAAAAATAAGAGGGAATTGTTTGAAATGATGTAGACTGATGAATCAGAAGCATTGAGACCAGGAATGTGAACTAAGAAAGTAAATAGGTCAGTTTTGATTTCGTGTTGATTTAATTTCTGTTTCTCTATTCTTATATGACAAATATATCTCTAATGATAATAGAGCCTAATTGTTATAGATTTGAGCTGCTCACTGAAGGGTTCATGGATAAGAAATCAATTGATATAAGAAGTTTGGCATCATTAAGTCTTTTAATTGTTTTTGAAAGTCTCTTATGCTCACCAAGGCTGCATGTATTTGATCAGTAAAAACAGTAATATTGTAAAATATTATTACAATTTAAAATAACTGTTATCTATTTTAATACTTTTAAAATGTAATTTATTCCTGTGATGCAAAGCTGAATTTTCAGCATCATTATTCCAGTCTTCAGTGTCACATGATCCTTCAGAAATCACTCTGATATGCTGATTTACTGCTCAAGAAACATTTCTTATTATAATATTATATTATTTTTGTATATAATATTTTTTTTGGAAACTGTGATGCATTTTTAGGATTATTTAATAAACAGAAAGTTCAAAAGAACAGCATTTATTAGAAATAGAAATTTTCTGAAACAATGTTAATGTCTTTACTGTCACTTTTGATCAATTTAAATCATCCTTGATGACTAAAAGTATTAATTTATTTTTTTTAAAGTAGGACTCACTATAGGACACTTTGTGGCCGAGAAAAAGTAGATAAAATATTATGAATATAAGCTTGATGTGATAACTACTGATGAATTAAGATCATTAACATGGAATAAGAAAAATTTTGTGAAGGCATTGATTTTTATATCATGTCGAACCTAACCACAGGTTTTTCCACTCTCAGAAAAAAAGGTATAAAATCTGAAAGGTACATCTTTGTACCTTATTTACCCCTAAATGTTACATATAAAGGTACTTAAAGGGACATATTAGTACCTAAGTGTACCTTTTGAAAGGGTGTCAAATAAAAGACAAATTAGTTCATGATTAATATAAAGCTGGTGTGTGTTTCTATATCAAGTGAAGTTCACAGTGACTAAAGGACAGCTAAGCAGGTTTGGTTGCCATGATGTCCCACTCCATGGTAACAGCCAGCAGATCTCTCTCCCCCATTACTTAAAAGACAGTAATTACTTCCACATGGAGACTCCAGCTCTGTGCACATCCGTCACGCACAGAAGTGCCCCAAAGAACAAGGGGCACTATCAAGGGGCTCACATTAATGCTCAGTATTTAAAGCTTGAACCCCTGGCGTAACAAAACTACGATGTTCGTTATAGGCTGCCAAATTGATATTCAAGCACATTCACTCCTCACCTGCTGATTCATAATGCAACAGCACGAGGGCCTTGAAATGGAAATGAAACTCATTGTGCTTTTGGGGTGGAGTGGCATCGCCTTGTCGTCCTATTAGGGGACGTGAATAGACACAAGGTGTCCTCACTAAAGCCATCATCTTTATGATTAGCTTTACAATGGTTAAAAAAACCTACATGCTGTTTAAACCTGATGCTGCTCTCGTGGGTTAAACCACACAGATCATCTTCACAGCTGTGGGTGTTGCATGTTGCGAGTTGTTTTGCGCCAGAATTAGTGCTATGTCCTCGTTTTCTTAAGCAATATGCATAACGGTCTGTTCAAAAGCAGAAGCAGCTTTGCACAATGTTCACGATGGAGATAATTATTATAAAACCATTAATTGTGTTCCTATAGCGCACCTGGTGTTAGCCCCATATGTGCCAGGAACATGATCTAGGAGTCTAGGAAGTGCAGACGCGTACATCTCGCACAAACTCCCAGCGTTAAGCTGATAATTGGTCATTATTTTAAACCGGAGGCTTCGATGCACCCTGCATTCCCTCCTACCGGTTACCTCCTGCCTAGTCGATGGCTCTTTCCTCTGTGATGTGTGCTGCTGCTTCTCAGTGAGCTGTGTTGTTTGTGGGTGGATGTGGGGCTTCTCTTCCTGTAGGCTTGGGTTGTGTGTAGTTCATCTCTGTCTGTGTGTGTGTGTGTGTGTGTGTGTGTGTGTGTGTGTGTGTATGCGTGTGCGGAGGGAGGCTGTCTCACCTGTTCATCTCTTGGACTCCTCTCTGTCAGTTCACTGTGAGGAGACGGTCAGGGAAGGAGCCGGGGAGCTAAACTCTCAGGTCGTATAATATCTTTTTTGTTGTTGTTGTTGGATATTGACTAATAACTGGACAGAAATGCAGAGTTAAGCTTTAGAAATTAGTGTTTAGGGATAGGTTTTATACGTGTTTGTACTGTATATGGACATTTAGTAGTGAGTTTGGACCAGTTGTTGTTCTTATATTGAGTACTGTTATGAATATTTATATTTTAACATGCATAAAGCTTTGTGTAATGCAAACCTGTTTAAATGTAGCAGACATAAACAACTGATATGTGTAGCTGAGTAGTACAAATTTTTAATTATATTGAGAAATAGTATTTTATTTTAAACCAAACATTTATTTCTTATAAATACTACTGAAAATATATAGTAAAGTTATTATTATTATTATTATATGTATATATCATTACATACATTGCAACATATATATTGTGACATGCAATTTAAAAAATATTTTAAAAAACAATAAAAATTGGACCATTTAAGAGACGTTTTTCAATTGTATATACAGTATATATATATATATATATATATATATATATATATATATGTATACTGTATATATGTATATAATCATTATATATTGTAACATTTATATACATTGCGATGTACAAATATTAACAATAATATCATCGCAATATAGGTCAGAATTATTTAAGATGGTCTAAGCTGTGCTTTTTAATTAAATCTGTTGCAGAGTAAGCAAACAAAACTCCTAATCTACATGTAATCAGTGACAAACAATCATCTGTATTATTATCCGTCTTTTTTTAGATGGAGCTAATCAGACTCAGACTCTGGGTTTAAGTGCACATTTTGGTACTAAATGAACCCACTTCACTAATTATATACCAGTGCTAGATGACCCCGACAGTAATTAGTCTTGGTTGAGTGTCACTTCCTTATTCTGTCTGGAGAGCAACAACAGTTGTTTTTCTTCATAGAAGTGTTTAGTGCAAAAATTATTTTTAGTGCAATTTTCAATGACTTTTTTTCAGGTACATTTGTTTGTGTTGTAATGTACTGTCACTCCTACTGTAGTACAATACCATGTATGCTGTAAATATTGCTACAAAATACTTAGCACCAATAGTATCATTCTTTACCCAGAGAGTTGTGTCTAGGTCATATCCGTCTCTAAATGAGATAGACTAGTTACATTGCTATAATTAGTACAGGCAGTCACTACTGAAGGATCAGAAAGCCCTTATAATCTGCCCTGGACATCCCCGTGTGATAATCGGGACGTTCATGAGCTGAGCAGAGCTTCATTTCCTTGAGTGCCTTTCACGTCATTATGACATGATGTCATCACCCGTGGACTCACAAAGCACCTTTGTAGTCAACTGGCTTTGCTAGTATTAATGCGATTTGGAAGGCAAATTGTCCTGGCGTAAACCCCAGGAAAATCTGTGCTAGGACAGGTGGAGTTAGCTTTCCACATTCATAATAATGTTAATAACCAGTATAAAATCATGTCTAGACGATCCTTCTAAAAAGAGAAGCATACTGTACATTACGTTGTGATGTTGTGGAGTCCCTATTAGGGTTTTTAAACAAAAGGACATATTTGGTAGACCAGATCTGCTAATCATGCTATCTCAGTTTTTAACAGAGTTGTGAAGTCTGTTGTTGATGAGATTATTTTGTGTTTTCATAATATAATTGCCAATAATTTGACCATTTCGGGAAGCACTGGCATGTGTTGGGTTGAGGTAGATTATCTCAATTTTAAGGATTAGGTTTAAATCTTGATCAATGGAGGTCACTGTAACAAGCTTTCAGCAGTTTTAGAACTTAGTGCTAAAATGGTTAATCTGTGCTGACAGGCTACATTTTCAATCAACAGCCTCAGGGGGAACTTTAGAAAAAGAACTGTATTCTTCCAGTCACCATGGACACTTTTTTCCGAAGGCATTTTAAGAGGAAGGAGGCAGGAGAAGCCATTCATGATGGCCACGTACCTGAACCCTGTCGACACAGGAGGCCAAGCATTGCAGTGCCAGCCAGCCGTGCCCGTCGACGCTCCAGCGTAGGTCTTCCGTCCACTGCATTGAGCAAGCGACGGCGATCCAGTGTCCAACTTCAGGCTATACCTCGAATCACTAGCAGTCAACCGGTTCAGAAAAGCAGTGGTAGACGGCGGTCCAGCACCACCACCCCGAAGGCCAATCCTCGCTTTGCTGTACGCCGGAAGAAGGTGGGCAAGCTCCGCAATATAGACACACACCTCTTGGGCCCATCTATGCTGCTGGCCAGCTTAATTCAGATGACGGAAGAGGAGGAAGAGGATGAGGAGAGCCGAAGTCCATTGCCAGGGCAAGTGGAACTCAAGGGAAGCAGCACGAAGTTCAGGAGTCACACAGATGTGCTTCTTTCAGAAGGCGACAGTGACAGTGATAGTGAGGACTCCAGCGGCCACTGGGAGGTCACTGAGAGTCATCACTTGGGGCTGCGCAAGGAGCTCCTAGAGGAGGCAGATTTGTCAGACTGGGAGATCAAAGAGTCTGCTGTCTTATGCCAGCAGGAATGCCTTCCTCTGGCTGTGGTGGCAGAGCGTGTCCAGGCCCACCCGCTGATCCGAGTCCCCCGCTGCCTCCGGAGGAACTCGTCACATTATGGCCACGCGGAGCCGGGCCCGTACGTCCGCTACTGCCGCAGCAGCCAGAGGAGGCGCCGTCGACGGGTCTCTACCATCTCGAAAGCGGGAAGCCCCTGGCCAGGAAGAGGCCTGCCGCTTCCTAACCGAAGAAGTTCTACCTGCTACAGGAGTCACACGACTCTCAATCCTCTCCTGGGAGCTTATTACGATCCCAGGCTGGAGTCTTGGAGTGGATTCTTGTCGTATGTAAAACCTTTCTGTTGTTGTGTCTAGTTGTTATTATTTCATGCTGTGCTTGTAAATTAGATGCAGGGTTTCATGAAATACAAGAACAACACAAAGGCCGCGTCAGAAAGCTTAGAAAGTTGACTTGTTACCTTGCTGCCCTATCAGTCAGTTACTTGCAGGCAGCATTTGCGTTCGAAGGTAACTCCCGAAACTGATTGTGGACTGACTTCTGAGGCAGTATAAAGGTTTAATGATCTACAACAAAACAGAAAAAGCTTTGGTGAAGAGTGTGTGATAGAATCGGACACACAGAATAGTGGCAGCAAATTATATATCTATGCAGCCCTCAAAAATCAAGCAGATCAGTAGACACAATGTGACAATTATAGTACTCGGATTTGCATTCCTGCCTTCCTACCTCAGCACAGGTACAAAGCTGAGGCCGTACCCTAAGGTACAAAAGCTAAAAGGTATATTATACCATATTTACACCTCAGTGGTACATATTAGTACCTTTAAAAAACATATTAGTACCTAAAGCGTACATATTAGTATCTTTTGAAAGCTGCCCCAGTGACAGTTTTGTACCTTTTTTTCTAAGAGTGTATGTTGCCTGCATAGGTAGCATTTTCTGCTTTCGGATGCAGCCAAAGAAACTAATTATGACCTAGGCCAGTGTTCCTTAAATCTGGCCTTTGAGGGGCAGTGCCCTGTAGGGTTTAGCTCCAACCCTAATCAAAGACATCTGAGTAAGCTAATCAAGGTCTTCAGTGTTACTAGAAAAATTACAGGTAGATGATCAGGGCTTGAGCTAAACTCTGCTGGGCAGTGGCCCTCTAGGGCCAGATTTGAGGAACCCTGACCAAGGCTTTGCTTAGGTGCACAATGAGAAGACGGTTAATATTTGTCAAAGTTTCTTTAGGCTTGTAGCATCAAAGGCTCATTCACAATGACAGCTATATTCCTGGAGGTCACCAAGTTGCTTGATAGTTGCTGCATCACGTCATTGCACAACTGAATGAAGCTGACCTATGCTTAACTTTATTTTCTCACTCTTATAAAGATGCCGCTGCAGATTGCTGTCAGTATGAACATCCCTAAATAGTTTATATTGTACTGAAGACCAAATAAATATACCACGATGCACAGGTTTTCTGATTAGATACTTTGACTTGCAATACATGTGAATCTCCGCTTATGAACTCTCTTTCAAGTCAATATCGTTAGCAATTTCTCAAGCATTCAAACATTTAGATTGAATGCAAGAGCAGGCAGTTGCAATGCAGCTTTTCATTGCATTGACCTTCTCATTCTCCATCCCGTGGATATGAGCACCATGCCGCTCGCTCATTAGCGCAGCTGCTACCACAGCGAGGTAATGTGACTCATCAATGTTACTGATCACCCAGTGGGCTTCTCATCAACAGGTTGCTAAGCTTTACTGATTCACTCTGTAGGGATTAGGACACAAAGGTCAGGGTGAGCAAGGTTTTGATTACAAAAGGATTACAAAAAAACCTTGGAAATGCCCCACCCAAAGCTAAAGGTAAGGTATGCATTTCCTGTGTTTTCATTGCATAAACTTCATTGATAACTTTCTTGTCACAGCCATCCTTGCATCAGAGTTCCTGTAGGGTATAAGAAAATGCTACATCTGCACTTGTCTGTTGTGTTAACATTTAGCATGAATGTTGATGTACAGATGGCACACTCGATTCTTCTGTTTAATTTACTGGCTAGTTGTCTTCCACAGGAAAATGCCCAGTTTGGTCAACACGTGTGGTTTGAGACCAGTCCGTCTGGAGATTTCTGTTACGTTGGAGAGACGTATTGTTTTGCAAAGTCACTGGTAAATGACCCACATTTTTATTCTTAAAACGATCAACAGCACAATGAGTAGTTTATAGTAGTGTTGCTGCTTTTGTAAAAATCCCTGCACGAGAGCTCCCTCTTCTGGTTAGATGTTATACGCACAGATTCAGATGTATTACTAAAATGCCAATTGTTGTTTCATTTTGTTTTCTCAGCAAAAATCTCTTCCTCGCCACAAATGTGCATCCTGCAAAATAGCTGTTCACACTGTATGCATGGATCAGCTGGAGAAGGTTAGACGATTGTTGTAAAGCTGAAATATATACAATGTTTTGGCCTTTTTATCTCAACAAATGAAATTTATTGTTTCCCATAGATTAACTTCAGATGTAAGCCATCATTTAAAGATCCAGGGATGAGAAATGTCCGAGAGGTAAGACTTTTTGTTCCTTAAAATGAGCTTTATCATTTAGTTTTGTTGAACAAACTGAGCTGGTTTGTGTTTCAGACTCCAAACATGAGACATCACTGGGTCCATAGGAGACGGCAAGATGGAAAATGCCGGCAATGTGGAAAGGTCAGTGCAAGACTCATAAAATATAAAACGTGTAATCATCCAGAAAGTATTTATGGCCTAATTTCACTCTTTCCTCAGGGTTTCCAGCAGAAATTTTCCTTCCACAGTAAAGATATCGTGGCCATCAGCTGCTCTTGGTGTAAGCAAGCAGTAAGTGTTGAACTTCTGACAAAATCAGTTTTTTTTAAAAATAATTGCAACGTTCACTACCGTTCAAAAGTTTGGTGTCAGAAAGATTTTTTTTTTTAAAGAAATGAATGCTTTTATTCAGCAAGGGTGCATTAAAGGGTTAGTTCACGCCAAAATGAAATTTCTGTCATTAATTACTCACCCTCATGTTGTTCCAAACACAACTTGGGAACACAAATTAAGATATTTTTAATGGAATCTGAGAACTCTCTGACCCTCCATAGACAGCAACGCAACTGTAATGTTCCCAGAAACGTAGTAAGGACATCGGTAAAACAGTCCAGGTGACATCAGTGGCTCAACTTCAGTTTTGCGAAGCTACGAGAATACTTTTTGTGCACAAAGAAAACAAAAATAATGACTTTATTCAACAATTCTTCTCTCCCGAGTAACCATTTTGGAGAGTATCACAATGCATATGCACGCTTTACCCTAAGCGTAAACAGCGCTGATTACCCCGCTTAAGTTCATTGCTATCTCAGGAATAAATTGCATTTTAATATATATTTCAATATAAAAAAGTTACTTTAAATTGTAATAGAATTTCACACCCTTACTGTTTATACTGTATTCTTTTTTCAAAAGCATGAAAAAAAATCGTACTACCCAAAACTTTTGAGTGGTAGTGAATAAAATGTTGACACAATTTAAAGTATGATGAAATATCAATCAAAGCACTTTGCTATGTGTCTTACAGTATCACAACAAGGTGACCTGCTTCATGCTGCAGAAAATCGATGAGACGTGTTCCCTTGGAGCTCATGCGGCTGTGATCATCCCTCCAACCTGGATCATCAGAGTCCGCAGACAGCAGGTACCATCTGACCTGAGGAAAACGGGGTTTATACAAAATATTACTGTTATATTTACTGTATTTTTGAACAAATAGTCATTCAAAAACCTTTGAATGTTATATATGTATATCTTCCAAATGCATTTCTAGAGTCCTAATAATGATGTAACTTTATGATGCAGTGTTTTATGGTTTGGACATGGTGAAAGGAGGTCACCTGCACTGATGAGCTCAAACGTAAATACTAAAATGAGTATGTCTATAAAGATGACTATTATTATACAGGCATCATTGAAGAGCAGTAAAAGAAAGAAGAAAACATCTCTGAAGGCCAAACCCTGCAAGAAAGCCACAGAGGTAGCAAACAACTCTGAACCTTTGAACTTCTCTGAATAAAAGTGATATGCTTTTATATATGACAAGATTTCAATATTTCATTCTCTGCAGGATGGCAAATGGAAGCACTTTGTCGTGAGACCAATTCCTTCTCAGCTCATGAAGCCTCTGCTGGTGTTTGTTAATCCGAAGAGTGGCGGAAACCAGGTCAGAAGCGACACTCAAAGTTCCTAGTGCATAGAAGCGTTACTTTACAGCCACAGAATATCACTTCTTCTTCTTTTCCATAAAGGGAACGAAAATCATCCGCTCTTTCATGTGGTACCTGAACCCCCGGCAAGTGTTCGACCTCACTCAGGGAGGTCCGAGAGAGGGGTAAGAGGTGACAGATCATATTTTGTTTCTTTCTTCGCTTCGCGCATGTTCTCTTACACTTTCTCTTCCTCTTTTTAAGGTTAGAAATGTACAGCAAAGTGCCCAACCTGCGTATCCTCGTTTGTGGCGGTGATGGAACGGTTAGTCAAATAACTGCTCTTATCTAGACAAAACCGGATGGTGGGTAATATCATTTCTGCTCATACTGTTTCAGTATGTGCACAGTATGCAAATTTTCCAACGGTGCAATGTGCTCGACATGCTCCACAGGTACTTGAAACTGATTCAAGTCAAAGAAAAATTTCAATGTATTAGGCATCACACCACTACTAAAATAACACTGACTGATCCCAGCCAATCTCTCAGATATTGCTCTTAGATATTGAATGTAAATGAGTTTCATCATGATGACCCTCAGTCAGGAAGTTCATGGGGACCATCACGTGATTTATATGCTGTTTGAACAGGTTGGCTGGATTCTCTCAGTGCTGGATGAGCTCCAGTTGAACCCTCAACCCGCCGTGGCCGTGCTTCCCCTCGGGACAGGAAATGACCTGGCCAGGACTCTCAACTGGGGCGGGGTACGAACCTGAATACTCTTGGTTGTAATGTTCTAATAAACCTTAATACATTTTCTTGGGCATTCAAATATTAGATGAAGTTTTAATATCACCACATGTTTTGTTTTGCAGCATGAGCTTTGTGTTTTAAACATGTAATTTTCACTCCTGACACATTCTTAAAGTGGCATAACAAGAGAAAATGGCCTCACTATTTGTTAACCATTACAAGCCTTTCATTATTTTTTTTGAAAATGTGTGTACTTGTGACTTTCAGGGCTACACAGATGAACCGGTGTCAAAGATCTTGTCCCATGTAGAAGACGGCAACATCGTCCAGCTGGACCGATGGAACCTGAGCGTGGAACCCAATTTAGAGGCCAGCGAGGAGGAGAGAGACGAACACCAGACCGACAAGGTAAGCTGACACCAGTAGAGGGCGTTAGACTTTAGCAGAAGAACACCATCCTTCTTGCTTCACAACAAGTCAAGCATGAATGAGGGTGTAAAGAGTTTTTATAAACTCTTTTGTGTTGAAATGAATAGTAAGAGGGAGCTAATGACTTCTCCATGTCTATTTCAGCTTCCCATTGATGTCTTCAACAATTACTTCAGCCTCGGATTTGATGCGCACGTGACCTTGGAGTTTCACGAATCCCGAGGTGTGCTCACTCACTCGTGTAATTTGAATTTGGTTTATGAAGTGAAGGTTTGCATACTGTATATAAAATCTGCGGTTTGTGAAAGGATTCAAATGTCTAATACGTTTTGTTTCCTCAGAGGCTAAACCAGAACGGTTCAATAGTCGACTTCGCAATAAGATGTTTTATGCAGGGGTGAGTGTCATGTAGTTAGTTTAGTTTATTCTTTTTGTAATGTATAAAATGTAACATATTTGCTCCTCTGCAGACAGCCTTCTCAGACTTTTTGATGGGCAGCTCCAAAGATCTGTCCAAACACATCAGGGTTGTGGTAGGTTGAGTTGTATATGTACACACTTTTTATATAATATGACCCAAGGTATTAAAAACTGGAAATATAATTAAAATATTTTTATTTTATTTTATATATAAAAGTTAATAAAAAATAATACTTAAAAATTATGCATGTGTACTGTATATATATTCTAATGAATAATAATTATTATCTTAATTATTATCTTAATAATGCATATGTAATTTATCAGAAACACAACAAGCTTTAGGGTTTTACATTTCAGAAAAGCAGAATAATAGAATTTTTTTTATATATATATATATATATATATAATGTGTGTGTGTGTGTGTGTGTGTGTATATATATATATAATGTATATATATATATCACTTAACCACACATAAATAAAGTCATTACTATTGATTACTGTCATAAAAATAAAAACAAAATTATAAAAAAAACATTTCACCAAATTAAGTGCTTATGATTACAGTAAATAAATGTGCATAAGCACTTTTACATAATGGCACAAATACTTACAATGTTCCCTCATATGCCTTTTCTTATTTCCTGTGCAGTGTGATGGTACTGATCTAACTAGTAAAGTGCAGGATATGAAACTGCAGTGCCTCTTGTTCCTCAACATCCCCAGGTAAACTGACCTGAAACGGAACCGTGCAAAACAAATGTCTTATGTAACTACCATGTAAGAGAACCTATGTACATTCTTGTATTAATTTTTGCGCTATTTGAGAAGGATCCTCTTTATTTTGGCATAACAAAATTTAATTTGAGAAAAACAAAACTTCACTCTAGTTGCCAGTCAGACCATTTCATCCATGTGACATCAAATTTCATGTCATCAAACCATGACAGGAAACTTGGACTGAAAACCTCATTATAAAAAGAGATTCGCTGTTCCAAATTATGTTTATTCCAGGATAAAATATAATCTAGATGCAAGAAACTAGTCTAGAGTTCATTAAAATGAGATTATCCTGACTGAGCTGGGCATGATGTTCTGTAGATATTGCGCTGGTACGATGCCGTGGGGGAACCCAAGTGAGCACAATGACTTTGGGCCACAGAAACATGACGACGGGCTCATTGAGGTTATTGGCTTCACCATGACCTCTCTGGTGAGATTTGGCTTTGGTTCCATAATGGATTTGTTCTACATTTACCCTTGAATCCATCCAAATGTTGCTGCTCTCTTTCTATAGGCGACGCTGCAGGTTGGAGGACATGG
>JAFVLL020023509.1:0-14708 GCA_021397915.2 Tor tambroides | reverse complement strand
TCGCTGGTGGTTTCCAAACTCTTGATTTCTCCATGCCCTTTGTTTTTGCTAGAGCTCTAACTGACTTCCTCTTTTCTTTTAGCATCCAAATTGCTTGCTTTTCTCTCAAAGTCAGCTCCCTCGTCTTCATCCTGGTTTGTGTGTGTCATCATCGAATGCAAGATTCAGAATGCAGAAGTAATGGATATAACTGATACGACACATTCCCTGCTTTTAATATCTGAAGAATTAATGCAACAGGACACAGCTGATCACTTAGAAAGACCTGTGAGGCAACTGTTCCAATACTTATGCTCACATCAGATAGGGGGATGAAACTCTAAAAGTCCAACAGAGCAATTTTGTCTTTACTGTTCCAATACTTTTGGAGGGCACTGTGTGTATATATATATATATATATATATATACAATGTATATATGTGTGTGTGTGTGTGTGTGTTTGTGTGTGTGTGTGTGTTCATTTATTTATTTAATTTTATTTATTTTAATATGAGAATACTAAAGAAGCTTTAACTGTATAAATATATATATACTCACAAATATAATATCTATATATATATCTATATGGGTATTATACAGTATATTACAGTTTATGCCTCCTTGGTATAAATTGCTTAGTCCACTAAGATGTTAAAATGAATAAACAACTATATACACACACACACACACACACACACACACACACACACACTCACACTCATAAACAACTCGCATAAAGACACACACACACATACAAATATACATAAATACATATATATATAAAATCTTAATATAATATCTTATATTTATCATTTTAAGCATGAGCTTTTAGAAACAGCGGCAACACTCTAGGCTGTGTGTCTTTTATGTGCTTTAGCGTTTGCCATTGCATGTTTCCAATTTTCTCGATCTCGGGAATGATAAGATGACTCTTCTCAAATATCCAAATGTCACGCGGCCCATCCAGTCAGAGCTGATATGAATAAACTCGCTGTTAGATCAGATGAGATTTAAGCATTCTGGGTAGGAAATGTCTGAGTGTGGCTTCATTCGGTCTCTGCTGTCAGCCGCAGCTGAACTCTGGGCTGTCAAATGCCTTAGAAACACTGCAGGTTTACATCGCATTATATCCTGCTAGATCTGTTATAATGTTGAACGGGGTTACAGTGTTGTTATTGTTACCTAAAACTATTAAAAAATGTTTTGGGTAATTGATATAAAGCTGAAATAAAAGAAAATATAAATATTAGTGAAAAATTGGTAACACTTTATAATACATTTCCATTTGTTAACATACGTTAACTACATAAGTTAACATGAACTAACAATGAATAATACTTCTAAAGCATTTGTTGATCTTAGTTAATGTAAATTTCAACATTTATTAATACATTATTACAATCAAAATATTGTATTATATTGTATTATAGTACGTATTATTCAGAGTTGTTATAGTTAACTAAAACTAAAACCATAAAAAAAAACTATTCCATTACTTGAAATAAATTAAATGTTAGCAATTAAATAAATAATTAAATATATCTAAACTATTTGCTAAGATAATAAGTTAAACCGATTTCCGTTTATTAATTAAAATGACTAAAACTGAAATAAAATGAATAAAAACACATTTAAATATATTAAAAAAAGATAAAAATGACAAAAACAAAATTACTAAAACTTTAGATATTAAAATGACAAAGAAAATAGAAGATATAAAGGAACTAATTCATAATATTAATAAAAATAATAGTATCTCAATAGTAAAATAACACTGATGTTATTTTATTAATCTGAGCTAACATTAATTACTGTAACACTGAACAGTTATATTTTTATGAACTAATTAACAAAAATGACTAAATACTGTATCAAATGTACAGCTCATTGTTAATGTTGCATTGCTCAGAAGAGGCTCCTTTAGAGCTCAGGAGACTTAATAGAGAGGCAAATGAATCATTTTTGCTTATTTTTTCCTAAAATACCTTGATTTAAATGAGTCAACAGTTGCGGATAGCAGCTCAGATCAGTTGACCTTGGGAGAATTTAATGAGAAACGTTTGAGTTCATATTGAAATCTCTGACTTGCTATTGAGGAGAAACACCTGAGATCTCATTAGTGGATTTTCTTTCCTGTGTGTTATTTGTTTTGTGTGTGTGAATGTTGGTTGTTTTGTGCTTGCGCAGCACGTGTTAGCATGCGTAGAGGTGTGCGAGTCACCGCGGCCCTCTGGGGTTTAGGCCTGATTTCTTCTGCATACGTCAGCAGGCTACATCAGAGGAAATTACAGCGGCGCTCACTGAAAGGACTAATCGAAATTCACCTATAGACAAACACACACACGCTTGTACTCCCTGACCAAAGGGCATGAAACACAGACTGCATTTCTAAAGGCCAAAGGTCAAAACAACTCCACCTTGTAGCTTTAAAATAGTGCACAGTAAGTACTCAATAGTAACACCAAAGAGAGTGTCCTAAAACTGAAAAACAGCCCTTCTCAGGCATTATACAGAGGGAGGAGAGCATCAGTGTCTGTCTTTTGAGATGGCAACACAGATGTCTTTCACTGCTAGTGATTTCCCACAATCCTTTGCATGCAGTTTGCAAAGAAAAAAAATAAAAGGAGCAGCTGAAAGAGATAAAAAAAATTGTTTTGATTAAATTTTTCACTTGTTTATCTAATTTGTTGTTGTTGTTGTGTGTGTGTGTGTGTGTGTGTGTAAGCAAGTTTTTTAAATAACTTGTTGCTGTATGTTTTGATGAAATATATTAATTGTTTCTTTCATTTTAAATTCTTTGTAGATCATAAGATGTGGCTTGGAAGGTGAAAGCCGAATTCCTTCAGAGCTGACAGGAGGTTAATGCAGCTTCTTTTGATTTTGGATGCAGCCAGTATGTATTTGAGTCTAACATGAGAAAATGATTATGTAGCAGAACTGGACTTAAAGCTCTGTGAACAACTGCTGTAATCCCCCGCTAAGAAGAACGACAAGAAAGAGAAGAGAGGAAGTGAAAATCAATGGAAGCAAGAGAGAGTTTCCTCTGCTAATTAACAAGAGCTCGTTCACTGTCATAAACCTACTGCCGGAAAACACAGGTACACCAGCGCCATCTCCATCTGTCCAGTTTCACATCAGACCGTCCTCTGTTTGCTAATAATGTGCTAATGCAATAATGTACAAGATTACTATAAAGTAAAAGGAGATTACTGACGATTAAACCAAGCTTAAATAATAATCTCTTGTGTTATAGGGTGCGAGTATATAGACTAATGTTATGGAACTTGAGAATTTTCATACATACTCAAATAACAATTCAATTGAATTCTGTTATGAATATATATATTTATATAATGTATTTATGTATATATGTATATATATGTATATGTATATATGTATATACATTTTAAACACTCAAGATGGGTTACCCCATGTGTACAATGAAATATACTGCTGGTTCTTTAATGTTGTGGGCCTATTTTTCTGCCAGAGAACCAGGATATCTTGTTCAGATAGATGGCATAATGGATTCTATCAAATACCAATGGAT
This sequence comes from Tor tambroides, assembly GCA_021397915.2. Taxonomy (NCBI): domain Eukaryota; kingdom Metazoa; phylum Chordata; class Actinopteri; order Cypriniformes; family Cyprinidae; genus Tor; species Tor tambroides. Next base: position 11,179 of record JAFVLL020023509.1, on the reverse strand, counting down.
GAAAAATTAAAAACTGATTGTCCATGCTAGAAATCTTATAATGGGCCATGGTTGGATCTTCCAACAGGACAATGATCCACTAACAAACATCAAAATCAAAACAAAAATGGGTCACTGAGCACAAAACCAAGCTTCTTCCCAGGCCAACCCAGTCCCCTGAGCTGAACCCTATAGAAAAAGAGTGAGGTGAACTAAAGAGAAGAAGCATCAACATGGAGCTGTGAATCTGAAGGGTCTGGAGAGATTCTGGATGAAGGAATGATCTCTGATTTCCTGTCAAATGTTCTCTAAACTCTTCAGGCATTAAAGGAGAAGATTCAGAGCTGTTATCTTGGCAAAAGGAGGTTGCAAAAAATATTGGATAAAAGGCTATGATTAATCATGACCAATGTGTATCAGAGAAAAACATTTATTTCATAACGAGATTTCTCTCCCATTTTAAATTCTTATTCTCCAATTAAAGGTTAGATTTTAGTAACATTTTTAAAATAAAATATTAAAAGGATTAATGATACAGATTAATTTAGCCAATAGTGATATAATATATACATAGTATTTATATATACTGTTTAGCTTTGTTGTGTGAGGTTGAATAAATGCATAAGAAAATATTTGTACCTGCTGCAGGACAAATCTGAATGACGAGGACTTTCATGTGCAAATTTCGGCGTTACCTTTACAAGAACCCCTGCAGGATGACTGAGGCGTTCCTTTAAAGACAAACAACAGACAATTGAGCAGACGATCTCTAAACGGAGTTGACATAAAGAAATGTTTAACCGTCACAGCGAGTACGTTTTGGACACAGTAAAAACGCTGTCACGTTAAAATGTCTTTCAACTGACGTCCTGTTTGTTATTAAAAACTGTGGATGCGGAGACGCGCGGGACAGAAGGCCAAAGATCCTCCCCGACGACGAGAACACAAAATAAGAGCGTGCAAAAATAGATGAAACATCCTCCGTGTTGACGTCTCTGAACAGGCCCGGACATATGCCGCTGATTGAAGACGACGACATTCAAAGCGCACCTCTGATGGAAAAAAGGCCTGATTCCACTCATTACTGCACTTCAAACCCAGCTCAGTGCTGACATGCAGCGCAGCCCAATCATAATTAAGCTGCATACATAACAAAACTCACTGAGGAGGCAGAGCCGTTGTGTGGAGGGATTGATGTGGAAGACAGCAGGGATGCTGGAGGTTTCGGACATCTTGAGGCTCGATGACTGAATCAAAGGCTCTGCGGGGGTCAAGGAGGACTAAGTCGGTACTAAAGATCCTGTTTTTTAGCTGAGCCCCTGCTGTGCCATTAGCACACTGCTAACATGACAGCAAAGCTATAAACAGCTGCACCGCATGGCTTTATCTCTGGGTCAAGACTAGTCTCGCATAGCCAGATCTTTGAATTACAGCTGATTCATGCAGTTTATTTCGACCAAAGTTGCCCATGTAGACAGGAAGAGAGAGACCTGTAAAGTAACCAGCCACATTTCATTTTGTTTTAATGAATTATTGGAAATATAGTATCTTATTTACCTCTAAATGGTGCATATAAGTACCTTGAAGATACATACATTAGTACCTAAATGTACACATTGGTAGCTTAATGGTACATATTTGTACCTTTCGAAAAAGGTACGACCCAAGTGACCGCTTTTGTACCTTTTTTGTATTTATTATTGTTTATTTCTGTATTATCTATTAATAAATACATTTATTAATTTTATTGGCGTGAAATAAATGCACCATTTATTAGAATTATTTTTATTTATTACTGATTACCAATGTATTTATTATTTATTAATAAATACAATTATTATTTCATGCTAGTCTATTATTATATCACTGGCATGAAATAAATGCATTATTTTTATTTATGTTTATTTGTTATAAATTTGTTGTATATTATTTATTAGTAAATAAATATATTATTTCATGTGGTCTGTTATTATATCACTGGCATGAAATAATTTTTTAATGAATTATTTTAAAATTTATATTTGATCTTTTTTATTATACATTTATTATCTATTATTTATTAATATATAAACTATTATTTCATGCCAGTTTATTACATCATGGCATTAAATTAATGTATTATTAAATTATATTTATCTTAATGTATTACATTTAATTAATTAATAAAAAAATTATGCCAGGTATCATAATTATTTCTAATTTCTTTATATTTTTTAAATAAATATATTATTTATTAATAAATAAATGCATTATTTTATGCCAGTCTATTATTATATCACTGGCCTTTTAATAATTAAATTAATTAAAAGAAATGAAATATAAAAATGGTACAATGTTATATTGTGATATCAAATGCAATAAGTATTTATCATTTTTAATTTCTTTGTATATGATTAATTGATAAATAAATGTATTATTTCATGCCAGTCTACTTTAATATCATTAATTTAATTTAATTTAAATCAAATAAATGTCAGAATGATCAGAAGTAAAAAGTTGGCCTGCTCCTTATTTCTCCAAACTCATAACTCAAGAGTTGAATATTGAGTTCTGCTCTTGGATAGTTTACTTGCTCCTAAGTGCCTCAAACAAAACTCTTTGCGTTTTGAATATCTTTCATAGTTTTGAATCTGGAAAATTTGGGTAAATTCACTGATTAGTTTCCTCAAAAGTGTTTAAACCAGTACCTTTTTAACTCGATCTGGTGAACAGAAGCAGACAATCAAGTTAGAGTTTGCCAAATCGAGAAGTGCTTTCCAGTTTCACATGCACCATAAATCAGACTGTATGAAATATGCCCCCATGAGATGTTTGGACGAATTAAAACTGGCCTAAAGTGGTTTGCTGGTTTCCCGGCCTGATAAAGCTAGCCTAAACAGCCAAAAAACCCTTATAAAACCAGCAAACTATGTGCAACAGTCCTGGTTTAAATAGTTTTTTTTTTTATCAAGAATACTGTTAATAAAACATCTCTTGATGTCATATTCAATACATACGTAAAGTTTGCAGTAAACAACCCCCTCCCTCCCAACCCCGATTCAATGTCATTCCTGTCATTCATTTACCATGTGAACAAAATATGAGGTAGGCCTACTAACGGACATGAGAGTGGCAGTAATTTAACATCTGCCGTAGATCGATGATACCGAAAGAACGGCGTCGTTACGTCGCAGGGCCGCCGTCGAAAGAGCGATGGCCTGACGTCGATGCTTACGCCGCTCGTTCCAGCTTTTCACTAACTCTCACCGACTTTAAATGAAAGCCCATATTCACAGACAGCTCAACATGTCTTTCTGTCAAGAGCCGCATATGAGATTGAACCCGGGGTGAGTATTTTAATCTCATCTGAAGGCAGATTGCTTTAATATTTTTATCTGCTCTAACTGGGTAGCGGAAAGCGAGAGCGAACACATTTAGATAAGATTATGTCGGGCACAGTTTGAGCTCGTGTGGACGCGCTCGAGCGCTTACTCACACTTAATAATTCAACGTTTTCGGCGCAAATGAAGCTTCATAATTTGAAATTGCCACTGCGAAAGCGGCAGCGTTGCGGATGACTCTGAAAACATCCCCTGATGAGACGAAGAGCCCCAAAACAAAAGATTTACAGTAAGCCAACTGTGAACGGGTTGTGCTTGGAGACGCAGGTGCTTAATATTTCACACAAACGAGCATAAAATGAAGTTATTGACACAAAACCAGGGCTTCCCTCTGAACTGGCAGCCAATGTGAAACAAAATGATAAAAGTTTAAAGAATCAGCATCAATATCTCAGTTCGTCTCCATTCCTCTGGAGGAGGCCTGGCTTTGAAGCGCGCCGTTTGTCAATAGTCAACAATCTTTATTTATGGCCGCTCTTCAGAAGGCCTGTCAGATGGATATTTTGGTGCAGAACGACACTGAATCTTTCAGATTCTGTCATTATTCTCGCGGGCCGCGGCCCTGAAACGGCGCGCAGATTTGCGCGGGCACAGCTTGCGGTCTCGAGCACCTGCGTCTGTAAACTCTGGCTCAGCATTATATCTCGCATACACGCGCTCATGCGGAAAAAAACCTCTTGTTCTCTATCTGCCTCGGGCTAAATTATAGCTAAAGATTTTTCACAGAGTTCACTTGTACTTGGACTCTTTTTTCCCCCGAGTGTTTACTTGACCTCAGTGAAACTGAACAGCTGTGTTGGTGAAGGGGTTTGACAGATGAAGGAATTTTCATTCTGTTGGGGTGGAAGATAAGCCAAAAACATTCACTTTCTTGCATATTTTAGTTTTTTTGTTAAGTCTTAGATCACTTAGGTATGTTCACTGTTGGCCTATAAATTGCCTTTGCAATTGTGTTTATGAAAGTGAAAGGTTTGGTTGCTGTCATTTCTCCACAAAAGTACTCATTATGTCATATTCTGAGTCTGACTAACAATTTTGCAAGCAACACAGAATATGCAGCTGTTTAATTATATTATAGATGTTTTGCCAGTGCTCAATTTTGTTGGAAGCTCCTAAAAGCCACGGTTGTGTGCCATCAAGAAATTAATTGAAAATACGCATACTTCATTTCCAAGTCATGACCTGAAAAGAGGCAACTCTTTAATTGTAAACAACACTCTTAAAAGTGTGAAATGCACATTTTTTCCCATATTTGTTCTTGCAGTGCCATCAGTGATGTCAGGATGTCTTTTTCCTGAAGCTTAGGATTTAAAAAGATCTGTATATGCAAAAATGAGTGTCTAAAGATCGGCAGAATTCAAAGCATGCACTTCCAGTGGTTCATATGCAGACTGAGCAACTGTAAATGAATGGAAATGCAAATGAATGGCTCTGTCCAGGTATAGTTACCCTCTGCTCTACAATACCTGCCCTCACTTGGATTTACACACCCACCCCTTAAAGGAGTAGTTCACCCAAAAATGAAATTTGCGGAAAATGTACTCACCCTCAGGCCATCCAAGATGTAGATGAATTTGTTTCTTCATCAGATTTGGAGAAATGTAGCATTACATCTTTTGCTCAGCAATGGATCCTCTGCAGTGAATGGGTGCCGTCAGAATGAGAGTCCAAACAGCTGATAAAAACATCACAATAATCCACACCACTCCAGTCCATCAATTAATGTCTTGTGAAGCTAAAAGCTGCATGTTTGTAAGAAACAAATCCATCATTAAGAGGTCTTTAACTTTAAATCGTCGCTTCTGGCTAAATTACGAGTTCATAATCCATAATAACACTTCCTCCAGTGTAAAAGTCTCCTGCTATCCTCTCACATTAAAATCCACCCACATATATTTTTTATAGACTGTTTTGGCTTATAAACAGTGCTTGGTCTGTGAGTATTTCTCTCCTGATTCAGATAAGATGACTTTTTTCACTGGATAAAGCAATATAATAGATAGAGGACTCATATTTTGGCCAGAAGCAATGGTTTGAAGTTAAAAACCTCTTAATGATGGATTTGTTTCTTAAAAATAGGCAGCTTTTCACTTCACAAGCTATTAATTGATGGACTGGAGTGGTGTGAATTATTGTGATGCTTTTATCAGCTGTTTGGACTCTCATTCTGACGGCACCCATTCACTGCAGAGGATCCATTGCTGAGCAAGTGATGAAATGCTATATTTCTCCAAATCTGATGCAGAAATAAACTCATCTACATATTGGATGGCCTGAGGCTGAGTACATTTTCGTCCAATTTAATTTTTGTCTAAACTATTCCTTTAACCAAACTTTTTCTCTCCAGACAGTTGCTCAACACCATGACTCACGCTTCTCTTTCCCCAAAAACCAGCTAAAATGAAAAAAAGAAAAAAAATGACGTTTAACTGCAGCGCTGCTGAAGAGGAGCATAATTCATGACTCCTCAAACCCATCCAAATGCTCTTAACCTCGGTTTCGCCTCTAGAGCTGGACTCCGGCCAAGCCATGATCATTCCTCCGGAATATCCTCGCCGCATGGAAAGGACATCAACAGTTGCCTGATCGTGCCAGATTAATTTCAACGTCACCCGCATTCATTTAGTGAGTTGATTGTTAAATTGATTTAATTATCGAATCCCTCTTAGTGACATTGATCTACTCTCGCTAATAGGAGTCACCTATGCATGTAATTGGCTTTGATGCATATCAAACCGAGGGCGCGTGCAAACAGCTCACGGAGAACGCAGATTTAGTTATCAGTTTTAAAGGGCAGGACGAAGCAGCCAGATCGAGTTTTCAAACACGAACACAAATGTGGCCTTTTACATGATGGATTGTGGCATGGCACTGCATTAATCTCTTCATGTTTTGACTTGTTTGGCTTATGGATTCTGCATATTGATACAGTCGGCCTCGAGCATTAGACGGCTGTGTTTATGTAGGGGTCAGTCGTCTTTATTAACAATATTCCCTGCTCATTTAGTTCCTGCTTGCTTTAGACTGGCCTAATTAAAGGGTTAGCACACCTAACACTCGTTTTACTTCCATAACGTGGCGTGTTAGTTGAGGGATTGAAAAGAGAGATTTGTAATGTCAGCTGAAAAAAAAGTTGTTTCAGATGTGAAACAGGCTATTACATTTTGAGGAACGATTATGAAGACAAACACTTTTTGTGCAATAATGAATTGTTCACCGTAAGAAGAGTTTGTATTAAGTAAGTAAATAGAGTCTGTTTTGATTAAACCAATGATAGCAGAGCTATATATATATGTGTGTGTGTGTGTGTGTGTGTGTTTGTGTGCAGATGATGCACTGTCAACTGTATAAGACTGAATTTATTACATTTATTAATATTTTAAATTATTTAAAATATTTAAAATATAATTGTTAATATACGTTTTATTTATTGTATATTTATTTAAATGTCTTTCTTATTACCATATATTTGAATTAATTTAAATAATTCAAATAACTAAATTTATGTATTTTCAAACTTATGGAGGACCAAACCTGCAAAAATAAATAAATAAATAAATTGCTAAAATAAATACTTAAATTATCAATTTAATTAATTAATTATATTAAATGTAGTTCTGAATTTATTTTTGTATTATCCTTCCCTTTTTTTTATTTATATATATAGTAATTTAAACAAAAGAAGCAAAGTGTGTAATGACATTTGAGTGCTGCAGCAGTTTCATTATGACTTCAATTTTGTCCCAAAAAGTGTTTTGCATGCAAAAATGACATTAAACCTTTGTGAAGACTAGTACTTGAAAAGCTAACTAATGATAACTAAGTGTGTCTCGGTGGAGTGAACGCAGCCGGTTGTGTCCCTAATGAGTCTAAACAGGTGTCAACATATCCCATTTATCATCAGGCCTTGCAGTGTAAATGTAGTACAAGCGAGTGAAGTTTCAGATGGAGCAGCCTGTGAGTGTGTGTTTGTATGCATGTCGCGCATCAGGGATAAAGTAAGAGACACGTCAGAAGCAGCGCAGCATGACTAAGCCCTCAGATGCCTGTTACAGCACATTTTTAACACAAACACAAGTTGTTCAGGCTGGAGGTCACATGACCCTCAGATCGTCCAATCCCGACGGACCGCCACTGAAAGCTGCCAACACCTGGATCCATCTGGATACTCCTCCGTCGCCAGCAACCGAAGCGCGCATATTAAACCTGAAGGACCAATCAGCTGCCGCCCCGCATCCAATGCAGTGGCGTGATCGCGCTCTCTCTCCCACTCGTACCGCCACGGTGCTCGTTAGAGGCGACGGCTAATTAGTTTTGCGCCTGAAACTTGAGGTTTCACTCCTCCTCCGACCAAAAAAAAATAACGATTCATCGGTGCATGTTATTCCAAAAACATGATGTCAAAAAGGCAGGGTTATTATACCTAACTAAAACTAAAACCAAAACTGTATAAAAACATTTGTGTTACTTGAAATAAAATAAACATTAACTGAAATAAAACTCAAATTCATTCATTTCATTTTCATTTAGTTTAACTTGAAGTACTCAATTAACTAAAATGGATCCTCTGCAGTGAATGGGTGCCGTCAGAATGAGAGTCCAAACAGCTGATAAAAACATCAAAATAATCCACAAGAAATCCACATCACTCCAGTCCAGCAATTAACGTCTTGTGAAGCCAAAAGCTGCATGTTTGTAAGAAACAAATCTGTCTTTAAGACTTTTAAACCGTTGATAAATCCATAATCCATAATAATGCTTTCTCCAGAGTCCCCTGTTTTCCTCTCACATCAAAATCCACCCACATATTCGTTTAGAACATTTTGGCTTGCAAACAGTACTTGATCTGTCCATTATTGTCGATTATTGTGATGTTTTTATCAGCTATTTGGACACTCATCCTGATGGCACCCATTCACTCCATTGGTGAGCAAGTGATGTAAAGGTAAATTTCTCCAAATCTGTTCTGATGAAGAAACAAACTATCTACATCTTGTATAACCTGAGGGTGAGTACATTTTCAGCAAATTTTCGTTTTGGGGTGAACTACTCATAAAACCACTAATAAAAACTATACTATTTCAATGATACTAAAGTAAAGTGGATAAAATCAAGTCCTGTTCTACGTCTTTTCTTTCTCATTATGCAAGTAAAATAAATAGTGAACAGAAAGTGTTTACATAAGAACGTGACAGTTCAGTTTTTATTTATTTATTTATTTAAGATTCTTTACTTTCTCCAATCACAGTGTGTGGGTTTGGAACGATGTGAGGGTCAGAAAAGACTGACTTTGTATTTTTGGGTTAACTGTTCCTTTAAGACTCATCACATTTCATGTTTAGAGGAAACTAAGATCAGTGTCTCGGTGTGTGATCTTTTTGAGGTATTATAAGTCGATCTGTGTGCAATATTTTTTCATGATTATGGTTATGGTGTCTTTTACACACATACAGAGATATATACAGCTATTGATGAGGTGAGATGAGGCTGAATTCAGTAAGGCCGCAGGGCACGGGTTTATTATCTGACACTGACACTGTGTGTGTGTGTGTGTGTGTGTGTGTGTGTGTGTGTGTTTCATGTATTACAGCACAAAGCTTCCTTGATCTCAGCAGCTGGGAGTGTGTAAATCAGTTCTATTGTAGTGAAGAGAGAGAGATCAGCATCCCTACATGAGGGTTATTATTTTATTTATTTTTTTTTTTAAACCTTTATTTTTACAGGCAAGTCATTAAGAACAAGTTCTTATTTACAATGGCGGCCTGGCGGTTAAAGAAAAGAAACCTCGAAACATGCTGCAGAATGCTTGCTAGTGTTTTCTGGGTGGTTGTCAGGGTCTTCTGTGAGGTTGTTAGGGTGTTGCTAGGGTCTTCTGGGTGGTTTCTATGTTGTTGTTTACTGGCCCAGTTCAAAACAGCCAATTTCAAGTTTTCTTTTTTTGTTTGTGTGTTGCCAGGATGCTTGTGAGTGGTCACTAGGGTGTTGCTATGAGGTGTTCTAAGTGGTTGCTAGGATGCACTGGATGGTTTTGTTGGGTGTTGTGGAAGGTTGCCAGGATGTTGCTGTGTAGCTGCTAATGTCTTCTGGGTATTTGCTAGGGTATCTCTTAGCTGTATCTAGGGTGTTTTAGGTGTTGTTAAGGTGTTGCTAGGACTTTCTGCATATTTACTAGGGCATTTCTTAGCTGTTTCTAAGATGTTTTAGGTGTTAAGGCGTTGCTAGTGTTTTCTGGGTGGTTGCTAGGTATTTGCTTACTAGGTAGTTTCAGTGGTTTTGTTTGGGTGTTGTGGAAGGTTGCCAGGATGTTGCTGTTCAGTTGCTAGGGCTTTCTGGGTATTTGCTAGGGTATTTCTTAGTTGTATATGGTGTTTTAGGTGTTGTTAAGGCGTTGCTAGTGTCTTTTGGGTGGTTCCTCAGTAGGTACTGTAGTTGCGATGGTTTTGCTGGAGTGTTGTGGACGGTTGGCAGGATGTTGCTGTGCAGTTGCTAGGGCTTTCTGGGTATTAGCTAGGGTATTTCTTAGTTGTATAGGGTGTTTTAGGTGTTGTTAAGGCGTTGCTAGTGTCTTTTGGTTGGTTTCTAGGTAGTTGCTTACTGGCCCAATTCAAAACAATCTCTTTTGTGTGTGTTGCCAGGATGCTTGTGATTGGTTGCTAGGGTATTGCTATGTGGTGTTCTCAGTAGTTACTAGGATGTACTGGATAGTTTGTTTTGAGTGTTTTGGCAGGTTGCCAGGGCGTTGCTGTGCAGTTGCTAGGACATTTCTTTCCAGTATATAGGTTATTCTAGGCATTTCCTGGGTGGTTAGTAGGGCATTACCAGGGTCTTCTGGGTGGTTGCTAGGTAGGTGTTCACTGGCCCAATTCAAATTCCCAAGTTGTTTTTATGGCGCCAAGATACATGTTGATGGTTACTAGGGCATTGCTATGTGGTATTCTGAATTGCTAGGATGTGCTGGATGGTTTTGTTAGGATGTTGTGGAAGGTTGTCAGGATGGTGCTGTGTAGTTGCTAGACCATTTTGGGTAGTTATTATGGCATTTTTAATGGTGTCAGGGGTGTGATATGTGTTTTCTGGATAGTTGGTAAGCTGTTGCCCAATTCAAAACAGCCAATCCATGCATCTTTCTTGTGCCAGGATACTTGTGAGTGGTTGTTAGTGACGTTGCTAGGGATTCTGAGTAATTGCTTGGATGCACTGGATGTTTTTGTTAGGTTGTTGTGGTATCTAGTGTGTTTTAGGTGTTTTTTGGATGGTTGTTAAGATATTGCTAAGGTGTTCAAGGTGGTTGCTACCTGGTCTATTTCAAAACTATGCATGTACAAAACTCATGTTGGGGTGTTGTGGAAGGTTGCCAGGGTGTTGCTGTTCAGTTGCTAGTGCTTCTGGGTAGTTGCTAGGGCAGTTCTTGTTGGTATCTTTGGGTAGTTGTAAAGGTGTTGTTGAATGTCTTTTGGGTGGTTGCTAAGTAGTTGCTTACTGGCCAAATTCGGAGCAGCCAATTCCAAGGTTTTTGTGTTGCCAGGATACCTGTGAGTGGTGGCTAGGGTGTCTAGCTGTGCATTTGCTAAAATGTTCTGAGTAGTTGCTTGGATGTTCTGGATGGTTGCCAGATCAATCCAGTAAAAAAGAGCTCACATTCAGTCTTGTGGTGATGGCATGCACAAAACAAATGTTAGGGTGTTGTGAAACATTGCCAGTGTGTTGCTGTGCAGTTGCTAGGATGTTCTAGGCAGTTGCTAGGGAATTTCTTGGTGTTCTTTTCTGAGTGGTTGTTAAGGTGTTGCTAGGGTCCTTTGGGTGAGTGCCAGGTAGTTGTT
>JAFVLL020023508.1:0-13966 GCA_021397915.2 Tor tambroides | reverse complement strand
GTAAAAATAGCTGGCGGTCAGTGGAGCAAAGCTTCGTTTTGCCCGCCAGGTGGGCGTTCCTATAAGGGTGTGACGTCACGTGAAAACTATCAATAAAGTCGGCAGCAACTTCCGGTTCACGCAGACTTTAAATCCGCATCTGCACAGCCTCACGTGTCAAAACAAACAACACGAGGTGTTTGTGATCTACCTCTAGAGGCCACTCTCGCACTGTATAATGACAGCAGACCCTTCTCAGCCACTCCAGTAATGGACACAACCCGGAATAGCCAATAGCCGATAGTTCAAGCAATCAACTATCGCTGTTGATTAATCAGCAAAACTGATACTTCGGTTGTGCACATTATCAATTGGAATATATTTTCATAGGCCGAGTGTTTGATGCTAAGTCAAAACTGGAGTATACTTTGGGCTTTATTCGTACCATTTTTATCCAGTGGGTCAAGCTTACATCATTTGTAGGTCATTTCTAAGAGCTGTTGAGTGTTCAGTGATATCTTTTGCAGGTTATTACTATGAGCTGGACGACTCTTATGATGAGAGTGACGAGGAAGAGGTGCGAGCTCATCTCAGGAGGGTCGCAGAACAGCCACCACTCAAACTAGATGATTCCGCTGAGGTGAATCCCCACAGTCTCATGCATTACTACTATAGTTATCAAATGTTTGTAAATATTGTTGCTTTGTGTAGATTTTTGATGATTCCTTCTATGATTCTAATGACCTTGTCCCAGTAAATCAGTATTTATTGAGAAAAACCCTCTCTTCCTACAGAAGGTGGAGTTTCTGCAGATGTTTGGCCTGACGACTCTGGCCCGTCGGGAGGAGATGATGGAGGTGAAGAGGAGGAAGAGGAGGCGCATGCTGAGAGAGAGGAGTCCTTCCCTGCCAGCTGTTCAGACCAAGCGGCCTACTCCTGCCCCCCTAATAACCCGCTTCACCCCAGAGGACATGAACAACAGCCCTGAGCTAGAGGAAAAGAAACGCTTCCTCACCATCTTCAGCCTTAACCACATCACTCAGCAGCAGAGAAGAGGTACTCGTGCTGTCTATTGTGTTCATATTGATGCTCTGTTTTTTTTTTTTATCTGGACATTTTCATACTAGAGCTTACTTCAGAGTCATATAATACAACTTGAAGCAGGACTGGCAGGGGGTGGTAGAAACCAAGTGTAAAACAGTGTTTCTCTCACCTCAGATCTATTGGCAGCAAACATACAAGAAGATACTTTCACAAGCTGTGACAATAATATATTTCTGTCTTTCTTGCTCTTTTTTTGTCCACCTGTGTTTCAGATAATGAGAGGGTTGAGGAGTTGTTGAAGGCCATAAAACAAAAGAGCGTGACTCTAGACAGCATCAGACACAACCCTCACCCGCTGTGCAGGAGCCCTGCAGCCCTATGCTCAGGTCAGTTCACACTGATCTGTGTGTGTGTGTGCACGTGTGTTTGTCCATGCAGTGAGTCGTGTTGTGTGTGTACACAGTGTGGCGTGTTGTCAGCGTGTGAAAGCAGCTGACAGCTCCAGATGTTCATCACTGTCTGTTTTCTCAGCTCATTACCACAACATGTACTGAGTGTTTTACTGTGTGGATGACCCTCAGGAGATGCACAGCATCTGTGTTGCACTGTCTGGGATGTACAAAATACTCCTCATGATAGCTTCAAAATCCCTTCAGTCTACTCTGGTCGAGAGTCTGTTTGATGATTTGCTATGTTCATGAATACACTAACCTGCAAACTTTAGATTATTGTAGTTTTTTTTATTTATTTATTTTGCAGACCTATCGTCTCAATCTCCAGTCCAATCTGATGAGCTGCTGAATGGACGGCCCCCCAGTCTCTCCCCCTCTGTGTCTGTGCCCCAGCCCCAAGCGGAACCCCTCTCGCACTTGGATCAGCACAGATCTCTCTCAGATCCCTTAAGACTGAAAGACTCTTCCTTGCCTGCTGCATTACCTGACAAATGTCGAGCCAATGACAGCATCCCAGGCAAGAGCTCTAGTCTGCTGAACAGTGTGCGACAGCCCCCGTTCACTAAAGAAAGTTCTGTTAATGTCAACGGAAAGACCAAACCCTGGGAGAGTTTCATTGCGGAGGAGTTTGCCCAGCAGTTCCATGAATCAGTACTGCAGTCCACCCAAAAAGCTCTGCAGAAGAGTAAAGGTAATTAGCAGTTCAAATTCTTGGTCCCACTTTATATTAGGTAGCCTTAACTACTATGTACTTACATTTAAATTAATAATTTGATACAATGTACTTATTGTGTACATACATGTTTTTACATTGTACTTATATTTTTAAAAATACCTATATGTAGTTACATCTGTAATAAATTTCTGTAATTACATTTATAATTACACTGTTGACCTATCCCTTACACCTTAACCCACCCTTAAACCTACCCATACCTCCAAACCTGTCCCTAACCTTACCCGTATCCCACCTCAATAGCAGCAAAAATGTTTTGCAATACAATATGACCACAATAAGTACATTGTACTTATTTTTGATGTAAGTACATAGTAGTTAAGGCCACCTAATATAAAGTGTGACCAAATTCTCTTTACATACTTAACCACTAACTTAAATTCGCCATTAAAAATGAAAGTCGTGATAGTCTTTTCTTTCTTTTTGTGACATATCTGAGTGAAATGACTTATTGAACAAGAAAAAATGTAGGGTGCGACATTTTGTTTATTGAGAATTGATTGGATTGTTCTCGTTTGCTATTGCTGCGATCTCATTTGAGTGGCCCTTGCTCCAGTGCAGTGGTTCTCAAACTGGGGTACATGAGATGACGGAGGGGGTACGCGAACAAAATTCTGAGTTTTGGCATTCGTTTAATTCTGCTCCAACTTAAAGTATAACATTAAAACCGAACATGTATTTCTGACAAGCAAAATGCCGCTTCTAATGTAAAAACAGGAAAATGGGAGTTCCGTAAACGGTCAAATACATGATATCCAATCAGCTTACCTCATGTTTTGCGGTCAAAACTGACTGCATCCACATAAGCAGCGTGCATGTGATAGGATGCCCTCTGAATATGCTGCTTTAGCAAATCGTGGCGCTGTTTAATATATCTTTAAAGTAGATCTTCACTTAATAGCATGAAGCGCAAATATTGACACGGACTGTACACTGAGATCGATTTAAACTCTCTTCGATACAGACACACTCTCTGCGAGTTATTGTTTTCATGTTTAAGATACGAGCAAGAATGCAAATTTCCCTGAAGATCCAAACGATGGCAAATGTGACATTAATTTTTACAACAGTTCAGCAAAAAAAGGCAATATTAAGTGAACATTTTACATTTTAAATGTAGCCTACATTTTAAACAGATTATTGTCATGTTTGTTCTATTTTGCAACGAAATAATAATGGTTCCAACGAAATCCGTATCAACTGGTGTGAGTCTCCAAGCAACATACAGCGGTGTTTTGTTAGTGAACGAATCTGCGGCTTTGAACGATTCGGAGAGTCAGTAATTAATAACCCATTCATAACTACTGCATTTTGCTTCATTACTGAATGAATGCATGAATAAATGAATGACGCAATGCCTGGCTCATTAAGACAGTGACTTGCCATTTTTAAATCTACAAGCATCAATTCGATTTTCCATCATTTACTTCTTTATTTATTATATAAATAATACACTTAATGGAATGTTAAGAATATGACATAAAACATGACACACAATTAATAAGGATAGATAATCTTTGCCTCTTTGCAAGTAAAAAATGCACCTGTAAATCAGTTTAAGGGGGCAAATATTGTCCTTTAATAGAAAAGGCGTGACTGCGGTGTAAGTGGAAGAGAGGGGGTATGCAGAAGAATGTTAAATGCCCCAGGGGGTACGCCGCTGTAAAAAGTTTGAGAACCACTGCTCCAGTGTATACATCATCAGAGAAGAGATGTTGTTGCAGGAGAGAAGGGAAGTTAGGTTGGAACAAATCAATCTGCAGCTACATATGTCTGCAGCTACATAAAATGTGTTTTGTGTGCACACAAACATGCATGGGAGATATCAGATTTAACAGCAAAAGACAACAAGTCTGAACAAGCTTAATTTAACTGCATCTGAATGAACAATTCGATTTTTTTTTTTTTTTGGTTAATTAAAAGTGTCATCCAGGTATTTAAAGTGCACTTGTTATTTTTGGTAATTTTCAGTGTAAACACACTAATCACTATTTATACTACAAAATGGCCTAGAGTAGTGCATAATTACACAAAATGGGATGCACCTAGAATAAACGCTAAACACCTGTGCCAATTGTGAAACAGCTGTTTTGTCATCAGTGCTTGTGCAGCCACTCTCGAGAACCTACTAGGGATGGGTGATATCAAACTTTTTTAATTTGATAAAATTCGATAGTTTTTGATACAATTTTAAAAATACTGATACTGATTATGTGTGTGATTCGGTTTAAAACAAATCACATCTACATGACACGTACTGGTCATTAATAACAAATGTATTAAATGTACTTAAAGGGTTACTCCACCCCAAAATGCAAATTTTGTCATTAATCACTTACCCCCATGTCGTTCCAAACCCGTAAAAGCTTCGTTCGTCTTTTGAACACAATTTAAGATATTTTGGATGAAAACCAGGAGGCTTGTGGCTGTCCCATTGACTGCCAAGTAAATAACACCGTCAAGGCCCAGAAAAGTATGAAAGACGTCGCCAAAATAGTCCATCTGCCATCAGTGGTTCAACCGTAACATTATGAAGCTACAAGAATACTTTTTGTATGCAAAGAAAACAAAAATAATGACTTTATTCAACAGTTCGTCTCCTCCGCATCTCCTCCAAGTCAGTGTAGCGCCATTTTGGAGTAACCCTTTAAAACATTTGAAAGTCATGCAAAAACCCACATTTTGTATTAATGTAATTTTAATATAGATATTATTTACAAGTATCAATACCAAATAAGTAGTTTGTGAGTACATACCTATTTGCTTATAATCTGTCAGAAATGCTAGACACAAGACTGAAAAACTTGAAAAATGTTTCCTGAATGTATAAAATAGAAATGGCCTATGCATTACACAATGAAAATAGCTTTGTTTCAAATTCATGTGTAGGCAACATTTAAAGGGATCATAGATGCAGAGACTGTTGCATAAGGTAGGAAACATTATTAAGCTGCCTTCTAGGATACCTGGTAGTGCCATTTATGCTAGGATTCTGTCCATGTAGGCAGTACAGCAAGTCACGGCATTTTTGCAGCTCAACTGGTAGAGCGGTGCTTCTCAAACCTGTTCCTGGAGGTACACCAACAGGACACAATACGGATGTCTCCCTTATCGGACTCATCCATTTCAGGTCTTGATCTCTACTAATAAGCTGATGAGTTGAATCTGGTGTGTTTGACCAAGAAGGGTTTGAAAATGTGCACTGTTGTTGTGTCTTCAGCAACAGGGTTGGGAAACACTAGAAAATGGTATTAGCGACGCAAAACCCATGGTTTGATTCCCAGAGAACATTTTGCATAAATTTAAATACTGTAGTTTGGGAACAGAATATTTGGTTTCATTTTAACATCTTGTCAGGCTTAGTCTAAAGAGCAGCTAATAGAATCAACACGTCTTTTCCTCTAACAGGTGGTGCCTTGGTCATGTTAGAACAGAACAACGCAGTAGATTCATCTGTGCATTATAACATTCCTGAGCTCCAGAGCACACCAGGCCGGTCCAAACCCCACCCACACCCTCCTTCATTGCAGCCCAATGGACAGCACTGCCCACCACAGCCTTCCCGCCAGGAGCTTTCCACAGAAGAGTCTGAGGAAGAGGATGAGGAAGATGACACAGAGGAGGACGAGCCCACTACATCTAGGTGGCAGGGCATTGAAGCCATCTTTGAAGCTTATCAAGAGTATGCAGAAGGTAAGATGTGTGTTCAGCAGATTGGGTCCCTATCAGTACTGTTGCATGATGGATATCATAGTTCTGGTCAACAGAAGAGTAGCTCTGCAAATCCTTAAGTTGTGATGTGTTGCTGTATGTGATGCCAGGGGTTTCTTGAATGTAAGAGGAGGACCTGAGGAGTCTTACCGCTCCCTCTCTCTTTCTTTCTCTCTCTCTGTTTGACTGTAGAGCAAAGCATTGAGCGACAAGTTCTCCACAGTCAGTGCAGACGGCTGGAAGTGCATCACTATAATCTCAGTCTAACTGCTGAACAGCTCTCACACTCAATGGGGGTAAGAAACACACAAATGCTAACCTCTTTTATATTAAGATGCATTTTCAATGGTCAGGCAAGACACATTACTGTTTCCATTTTAACATGCATTTCAGATGTGTCTCCTATAGTCAAACCAAAATTTATTCGGACACCTTCAACATTTCTCACATTATTACAGTTTATTCACTATAGTTTAGAAAATTGTAATAAAATATGACAAGAACTCACAAGTTAAACAGTGTCAGAACAAATTCATCTTGATAATGTCAGATAACTTTGATAGAAAGGTATGTAATAAATTAGGTTAAATAGCTGTCAGCTGTTAAATTTAAGTACACAATTAGATGATATCAACTTAGGTCAACCAATTACCAAGCAATGCTTAAGTTTGTTCAGTCTGTGATGTAGAAAGGTTGCATTAGCAATTAAAGAAAAAACATTAAAGCAAAATGTGGTCAGGTCAAAGTGTCTGAATAATTTTTGGTCACAAATTTTTTATCAATTTTACTGGTCAGATCTGTGTCAGATCATGCCTCCAGTCCACACCATAAATATTAGATCCAGCCTGGACACCAGATCCTGTCAGACATCCTGTCCAAACAAGTATCTGGTCCTCCCCAGATGATGTTTCATAGGTAACGTGTGCATTTTTTTTGTAGGAGCTGATGGCTCAGAAGCAGAAGCTTGCGGCCGAGAGGGAGAACCTACAGGCAGAGCTGGAGCACTTTAAGAAGTGCCTGATGCTGCCACAGAGCCCCTGGTCTAGGAGTCACTTCAAGGGCTATCCACCCAGGTGACACTCTACGGCACCACCGACCACCCACTCAGACAACCTCCCACATCCCTTACAAACCCCCACACCCAGACCCATGTTCAGGCCACTCCGAGAGCCTGGATAGTGATGGTGAGGAACAGAAGATCTGGCCCACAAATTTGCCATCCACTGACCTCCCTTGTGATGCCATCCTGTGGGCAAAATCACGCATGAACACACGTCAAAGCCTCTGAATGCCTCCAACTCGCAGGGACAGCCTACATCGTAGAGAGAGAAGAATGTCAGTCGAAATGCAGCTCAGCCCATCTGCCATCTCTTTACTATGGAGGTCATGCCTAGAAATGCACTTAAAGACAAAAAAACCTATCTGGAGGTACTGTTATGACAGACTACTCTTTATGATCTAGGGAAGGAAAAAAAACCCATCAAATAAATAAAGGAAAATGTTTTATTTCAAGATTTAGAATAAAGTTTTTTAAAGAGGTGCTTCAGCATTGTATTGTAAATAATTTCAAAACAACGGAAAAAGAATTTTGTATGTTTTTAATTCTTTGGAAAAAAAAAAGCCTGCCATTTTTTTCTAATATATTAATGCTTTTGGGCGTTAAAAGGTTTACTTTTAGTGTTTGCTCTGCTGCTGGTCAGAATAACCCTTTCAGGACTTGTGGAGTGACAATATCACTTCCTTTGTGCCTGATCTACAGTAGCAACGGCCCCAGGACGTACCGCCAACGTTTTTCTCTCAAGGCCATGCTTTACAGGATAACTTGAGCCCTGCATTCTGATGACATACCCACTGATATTGTAGGACCAAGGACGTCTACTGTCTTTTATTATTGACTAGTGGTCACTCGTCTCTCAAAGTTCCAGACTGCTAACCTGAGTTGTCTTTTTTTATCTTGAAGCAGCATGCAGCCTCTTTTTGGATTTCTGTTTCATTCAATTAAAGGGCGTTTTTACTAGAATGTGATATTCTCAAATATTTATCTCAGCTGTGTGCACAGAGGGCTCAAGCGATGACAGTCTGCCAGGAACTGACATACACAAAAATTAAATCCATAAATGTTGTTGTACAATAAGAATTATTTGTTTGATATACGAAACATTTTTGCCATTGACAATTACTGTGCCAAATTTTCAGAGGTGGCATGCCAAAATGTTGAAAGCAAAGCCTGATCAAGTTGAAGAATTAAGTCAGTCCTCCTGAGAGTTAATTGGAAAATTGCAAAAAGCCCCCCCCCCCCCCTTGGGCCCAATACACTCTTGTTTGCCAAGATTTTTTTATTTTTTTTTATATATATATCCATTGCTTATGAATGATGCATTTTAACATGACCATGAGTCATTGACAAAAAACATTAATATGGGCCTTAAATGAACTCTGACTGCCTGTAATATCTTTAATTTTCTACCTTTTTTATATTATTCTCTTAGATGATGTAGAATCTGGGAATGACACACCTGTTTGTTTTCCTGCCAGTTAACCCAACCTCCATCACTTGTGCCGCACATCACATGTATCTCATGTATGCAGTACCACATACAGCATGCAGTTATAGACAGACCATACACCATTTTTTGATCAGAATTTAGTGTAAGGGTAAAACACAGAGGTATCTCAAATGCATCTTTGAAGCACAGATGAGGAGTTTGCTTGCCATTTATTTAGGCTATGCTGACCCCAAGCAGGCGTGCCATCAGTGTGATCACTTTGTGTGTGTGTACCTGCTTCACATGAAGCACTACCACTGCCTGATGAGAGCATATACAAACCTCCCCAATGCACACACACAGTCACGCCCAAACTTAATGGAGGATATTAGATGCTGTGAAACCATGGGGTTTTTAGTTTGTTTTTCTTTTTTGTTATTTTATTTTTTTATGTACTTGTTTGAATTCATTGTAATGTAATATATTCTTTGTTGAGTGTAGTAATTAGGTATTTATGGATATATTGCTGTAATTTCAGACAAAAAAATTAAATATTGCAAAAATGTGTTAGCTGTGTTTTATTTTTTATCCAACAAAAACATCTTCCCATGAAATTCTTTTTCAAAATAGTAATTCTCTTCCAAAATTCTAGGAACACAAATTCTAGGAACAAATTTCCCTTCACAACACATGAATAGAACAGTCATATATGCCTGAATGAATGGTATGAAAAAAGAAAAAAATTAAAAAAAAAAAAAAAACACATTTAAAGCTTAGGAAGTATGTTTTGACATGCAGAATTCATTATGTCCAGAAGGAATACATCACCATGGTGGTCACACACTCCACTTTTGGCTTCAAATATTCTTCAATAAGATAGGATTACAAATGAAACATTGTTTAATGCCTTTTTATTGTTTTTGTGCATACCTTTGCAGGTTGCAGCATGGTGCACCAGATGTAGACAAGGTGTTACCTGAATAAAGTGCTAAAAAGAACAATTAGTAACCTTCTTGTGTGATCTGAACAATGGCAATCAACAGTGTGCAAGAAAGATTGAACCACAGTAAAAGAAGTACAGGGCCTACCCATGGTCACAGTTTTTCTTGATTGCTACCAATTCTTGAAACAATTCACTATTTTCTCACAACTATAAACACAATTTCAAAACTACGAACCAACTTGTATAAATCTCAGACTTCCATTCAAAACACTGTTACAAAAACCCCCTTATGGGAATCAGGAACCATTTTGCAAGTCAATGTCTATTATAGTTTATAACATAAAGGGGTGCAGATACAGCAAAAGTTTACTTTCATTACACTACTGTAAAGAGATTGTGCAGTAGATTAAAAGCACTAGAAAAGTTCAAATGCCAAAGAATCGAATATGAATACACAATACAGTATACTGTACAGTTAAAATAAAACATCCTCTGCCAAAGTGCATTATAGTGTTGGTAATGCCCTTTTTTATTTTATTTTGCAATACTATAGAAGTTTCTTTTGTCTTCTGACAAGAGACTTTCTTTAGACAGTTGTCTCTCAGTTCTGTAAAAAAATACAGTACACACACAAGAAGTACTTGACTACAAATCTAAAGTTTATTCTCTAAAGTACTGCTACAGTGTACTGTAATTATCCTATATGTAAGCAGTAGAACAACCACCCTGTAGATGATCATGTTGGCCAACGTCTCTGATGGTCAACTATAGACTACAGCTTTCCCCCTCCTCTTCCTTTTTGTTTCCCACCACTAGGATCCATTTTCCAAAGCATATTAAGAAATGTGACCCTGGACCACAAAACCAGTATTAATTCGCACGGGTATATTTGTAGCAATAGCCAACAATACATTACATGGGTCAAAATTATTGATTTTTCTTTTACGCCAAAAATCATTAGAATATTAGGTAAAGATCATGTTCCATGAAGATATTTTGTAAATATCCTACCGTAAATATATCAAAACTTAATTTTTGATTAGTAATATGCATTGCTAAGGACTTTTGGACAAATTTAAAGGCAATTTTCTCAATATTTAGATTTTTTTACACCCTCAAGATTCCAGATTTTCCAATAGTTGTATCTCAGCCAAATATTGTCCTATCCTAAACTTATTTATTCAGATGTATAAATCTCAATTTCAAAAAATTGACCCTTATGAAAGTACAAATTTAGGTTCATAAATTTATTTAAATAAAACAAATTAAAGTGGTCAAACAACTTTTCTTAAAAAATAAAATAAAAATCTCCATTGCAAACAATTATTGATTCGGTGTTTTGTTTTGTTTTTTGTTTTGTTTTTCTTCCTCTAGACTGGTCAGCATCTGTTACTATTTACATGCCAAGCCACAGCAGTGGTCACGAGTTCAAGTTCAGATATGATTCCATGATACGGTCAACAGTAATACATTTTCAAATATCTGTTTCAGAACATTAAAGCAAATTTCAATCTGTTTTTTTTACTACATATTGCAATAAGGCTGAAAAATGACAGATCAATCTAGAGAATTTCTCTTTTATCTGAGAACATCTCAGTAGTCCTGACTTCTGCCCGGCTGCAGGTTTGAGCGCAGTTTATACATGTAGTTCAGAGAGTCCAGCAGAAATGAGCGTGTGGTGTTGATCTCCATTAGCGTAAGATTATCCAGCTAAAGAGATAAAGAGAATGAGAGTTTATCAAACAACTGACATCTCAATCTGACTAAATCACACCAATTAAAGAGAATTAATAAATGTGAGGGATTTACACCCTGCACTAAGGCTTTTCAGGCCTGCTTTTAAACCTTGGTAAAATAACGTTTCACACTAATTTATAAAGGGGTTAGCACTACAGTGAACCCTGAAACATAAAACTTTGGGAATATTTAATTATGTTCACATTCACAGAATTCTTCTAGAATTTGAACTATACTCAATACTTACCAGAAAAGAGACCAAAAAAAAAAAACACTGGAATTTTCCTTGAGCTTCCAAGATAACTATACTGTATGGTTTAGAAATCAAATCCTCCTCCTCTGCAGTCCAACAGAAGAATTTATTAAAACTAAACTGCAAAAATAGCCCACGATGAAATCTTTACATGTGAATCTGAGCCATGGAAATATACACAAATGACTGCCCCCATTTACACTTCTGCTAACATAAAGAAACTAATACATCTATAAATAATTAAAGGGAACAAAACAGAACATGTAAATATTTCAATTCATGAGGTTAAAGGTCAGTGTGATAACACTGAAAAAAAAGCCTGTTTAATTCCAAAGACCACAAAAAATGAAAACACCTTTCCCTTCATCTTTTTCACCAATAAATCCAACATTTCAATAGCTTCTATAGAGGTAAAATAATGACAAATATCTTTGAAACAAAAATGTGTGCTGAACTGCACTAACTGAAAGGGGGAAAAAGAAACACTGTCCTGCATTAACAGTGCTTGCATTTTAATGCATTGTATTCTCAGGGCTTTCATTTTTAGGGGCTGAAATTTAACATTGTTTTATATTTAGGCTGTTAATTGGGGATGGGCATTTTTCAAAAATATTGTATTCGAATATTTGGGTTCATAAAAAAAGAAATATTCAAATATTTATTTAGATGTTATTTTTTAATAATCAAATTTGTCGTCACCATTTCTGAAAAAGCTTATGATTAGGCATTATGCACAATGTTCAACAACATTACGTTATATCTCGGTTTTCTTTCAGTTGAGAACACGTGTAAAGAACAAAAGAACATATACAAATAACAAAAAGCATTATTTAAGAACAAAAGGATTCAATATAAAAAACATATGAAATTGGCCATTTAAAAAAGGGGCAGGGCTGCTTGATATGTCCCGCCCTGTCTTCCTGTTTCAGTCAATGACTAGGCACACTTTTGTCAACACAGCACACAGAATAATGCTACGTGTTTCAAAGCACTTTCTTCTCTCTTGGAAATTGTGTTATTCCCACAATTTTTCACCTCATAAAACATTCTTATGGAATAACTCGGATATAATGATTAGGAAAAAATCTATTTTTCTCTCTTCATGGTTTAACAAGAATATAATTGGGATTTTTTCAATTTTTGATATGTCTGGTAACTTTTTGACTTATGAGCAATTTATGTCAGCTCATAATTTTCCCTTACCGTTTAAAGAATACAATGCTGTCCTAAAAGCGATTCCTTCTGGTTTAATTCAACTTATAAAATGCCATTTAGGTTATAGTAAGAGTGACACCAAAGAACCTGATTTGTCATTAAATGGAATTAGTATTTTTAACAAAAAATGTAATAATAAGCATATTCGACAAATTCTACAGAAAAAAAAATATAATGTTCCTAGAGGTAAATTTTACTGGGCATCTCTTATTGAGTCAATAGACTGGAAAGACGCCTGGTTGTTACCTCACAAGTACTGCATTTCAAATAAAATAAAAGAAGTTCATTTCAAGATCCTTCATAAAATATATCCTGTAAACGATACTTTGGCAAAATATATGGATGTTGACAGTTCATGCTCATTTTGTGGAATTGAGGATGAAACACTGATTCATTTATTTTTTCAATGTGTAAAGACTCAAAACTTTTGGAATAGTTTACAATTTTATATGGGTAAGCACCTTGATTCTTCCAGTCTTTTTCAGTTAAAGGATATAATTTGTTACTATAAAGGGAAAACTAGTATATCAGTGAATTACATAGTTAATTTTTTTATTTTGTTTGGGAAATTTTTTATTCATAAACAAAAATTCTCTAAATCGCTGCCTTCTTTTTCACATTTCTTACTTGAAATCGATGCTTTCCTTAAATCTCTTAGGTTGATTAAGAACAAGAAAAGTGATAGATTTTTGAAATATTATGATGATTGTTTTGGTAATACCACTGATGTATAATTTATTTTTATTCATTTATTTTTCCCTTCTGTATGTGTTTATGTTATTATTATCTTGTTTTTGTTTACTTTAAGTTATTATTAGCTATTCGTCTGTATGCACCTATTTATCTTTGTAAGGGAAACTTTACAAGATGTGATGTTTTGTTTTGTTCTGTTTTTCCTGTAAAGGTTTTATTTGTTATGTACGTTTTGTATTTGTCTTAATGTTTGCATAATAAAAAAAAAAAAAAACGTGTTTCAAAGCATTTCTGTGGACCTTTACATTAACATTGTCATTTAGCATTTAAAGGAAGCATATGTCTCAAGATAATTTCACTAGCAGATAAGCTCACTCGGGATACAGCTGTGCAAGCTTATTTTCGTAAACGAAAACTAAAACTAAGACGTAAAACGATTGGTCAAAAAACATTTTCGTAAACTGAAATAAAATAAGAAAATCAAAATAAATGAAAAACTATAACAAAACGAAACTAACAACTGTTATTGCAAAACTAACTGAAATAAAATAATAATTATCAAAAATAAATAATCGTTTTCGTAATCATTACGTTCTCACCCCGTAGTGGAAAAATACAGGTACTGGTCATATAATTAGAATATCATCAAAAAGTTGATTTATTTCACTAATTCCATTCAAAAAGTGAAACTTGTATAATGTATACATTCATTCCACA
>JAFVLL020023506.1:0-13626 GCA_021397915.2 Tor tambroides | reverse complement strand
TTCTAGCAAATGTTCTTGTTTTTCTGCACAAGGAAAACATCTTTAACGAAGCTCTTGACAAAACGTAAGATAAGAGAACAAAACAGTCGTTCATCCTTGTCCTTGGTTTGTTAAAACAACGCTTCCTGCTGGCTGCTTGCAAGCAACATCTCTCTTGTCATAAATTTACTGTGGCTTTTTTCCTTTCCACGTCACCCAGAATTTATGTCTGAAATAAACTTGAACTGTGGCCATGAAAATGCTTATATCCCTCTGGTAACACGACTAACTATTTGCAGCATCATGGCCAATAAATCACACAGCGTACGGCCTGTCCTGGCCGAAGCGTTTTCAGACCCATTTACTACTGATAATGCCTGCAGTTGGCCGGGTCTCGGAGGGGGAGGCAGGCAGGTGAGCTCATGAATCATTCGCTTCTTTCATCAATGCTCACCTGCGAGGCAGGTTTAGGGTTCTGCAGAACATGAGGGGATAAAGGGGTTGAAGAGGGGGCGATTTCCCATTGCTCAGTGCCCACACGCTAGCATTAATTAAAACTTAACCAGGCTGTGCATTGTGGGATTTGCTCATTAATAGCACAAATTTCTTCCTGAACATACCCTGTTTCTATCTGTTCATCATAAGTGTGTTTGCATGCACA
Organism: Tor tambroides; assembly: GCA_021397915.2. Classification (NCBI taxonomy): domain Eukaryota; kingdom Metazoa; phylum Chordata; class Actinopteri; order Cypriniformes; family Cyprinidae; genus Tor; species Tor tambroides. The sequence goes on along the minus strand of JAFVLL020023506.1, from coordinate 12,986 downwards.
AATATACATCGATAACTAATTATATCTGCCAATACAATCAGAAAATGCAATAAAAAATGTTTGCATTAGACTTGAAAAGATCAATTATTGCTTTCTATTTAATTTCAAACATCAAACTTAAAGACTCACACACAATACATGCACGCATGACATCATTTTGACATAAGGATCTGCTTTTGACAGTTTAATGCATCTATTTATGCACTACAAAGCTCTTTACCCAGAAATATTCCATTTTATGGAAGAACCAAACTAACCTAAATAAAATATATAAAATAATATATATAAAGTCTGTCAGAAAATCTGTGGTTAATGGTTGTCTACTTTAACTTTCTTTTAAATTAAATTAAATTAAAAATAAATAAAAAATAAAATAAAATGATTATTTTATTGTCCATGAAAGCAATTTATTTGTATAGGTTCATATATGACAATATAAACATAAACAAATAGTACAATTATATCTATTATTAGTTATATTATTACAAATAGTATAATTATATCTATTATACTGTATGTATTTGTACTCAGATGTACTTACATCAATTTGACTTACGGAAGGGGAGTATAGCAAAATTAAATTAAATTAAATTAAATTAAATTAAATTAAACAGTTGAAAGCCAAATGTATACATTTTTTATATTATCATGATCATTTGTAGCCAATCACAGAGATATCTGTTGAGCATGTGAACACAACGACCAATCAGCGCTGTTTAAGAATCTGCTCAACAGTGCTCAAATCTTGGAAGAAAATGGACGTTTTTAAAATTTCAGTATCGAACGGTATTGCGGTCGGTACTTTGGACAACACTATATTATATAATATATTTTTAAAGCTTTCTGAAAATGTGTGGTTAATGCTTGTTTACTTCACAGTTCACGTTTATTGGAAAGGATATAAAGCTACTGTAAGCACTGTAAACTGATGATTTAAAATGATCACATCTAAAGAAACAATGACTTCATCAGTCCCTGTGTTTCACAGATAGCCTTGGGCACTTCAGACTTGAGCACAAAAAGCTTTCCTGCTGACAGATATGATGGAATATTTTATTAACCAGCGGTGGCTTGATATATATACACTCTTGAGTTTCAATCCCCAGAGCGTGTCAAGGCCAGAGATGGACCACTTTGTCCTGTGGCCTATTATAGCAGTCACAATCTAACACCTATCTATCCACCATCTGGGAGAGGCTCCATAAAACTCCCATAAAAAGACAGAGTGGCTGGTCACTTGCAGATCGCCTTCAAAGGACACGGCTCATAAAACACACGCGCTCATACACGCGTGTATTCACAAATCGGTTGGAGCACCTACAAATATGAACAGTCAGAACATCAGGCCTGAGTTGTATTGCAGTCCATCCTAATTTGAGACACGTCAGAGCCTTTGAAAGTCAACTGATGGATTAATGACTGTAATGAAAGTCATCCAACACTCATTTGGCCTCAGACAATCTAATCAACAAGCTTGGGATTTGGGATAAAAAGACAGTCCATCTACGCTTCATTCCCTCAAAGGGAAACACTGTTAGGGAAATGTCAACACAGATACATGACATTGGTGTGTTCAATATGCCTAAAGATATTCAGTTGAACAGAATACTTGTGATGCAGCTGTGTGTATTCAATGGATACTACTAGGGATGCATGATATTATCAGACTGATATCGGAATCGGCCGATAATGGCTTTAAATGTAAATATCGGCATCGGCCTGATATGAAAAATTATGCCGATATGTCTTGCCGATAAGAGGAATGGGTTAACTCACATGTGCTCAGGGTGTGCTAGTGATTAGATCATGTCAGCAGTGTGGCTCATTCTTGAAGCAAAGTTTTGTCTGAATGACCGTTAGATTGACTGTTCTGGGATAGCTGCATTTAATCTGTGAAAGCACCTACAGAATGACACATTCGGTGTGTGATAGAGTAAACAGTAATAGCACGTGCAGCGGTGGCCTCCCCCGGGTCCTAATGCCTGTTCTGTAAGGACTGTTAATCTGTAGAGGGCGCTGTTGGCCTACTTCTAATTAAATTAAATTAAAAGTAAAACAGCCTACACAAATAACATTTAGACTGTGTTTCTGATTAAATGAAGCAGTAATTGATGTCATAAAATAATGAGTATGTTTTTATTTAATGGTCAGAAGCTATAGCTTACATGAAAAAAACCCCACAAACATGACACTTGTAAATTAAATAATTTTATATATACTGATTTATTTATTAATGTACAATGTTTTATTTTTTAAACAAATCATGAGCTCTAAAAGATTTTCAGAATTTTTACAACTCTTTTGTTTTAGACCATCTACAAATGTTAAATCTTAAAATAAAATGTTAGAGTTAACACTGCATCTTTCTGGGGGGAAAATGCAGCGATTGATATAGTTTATTTATAGTTATTTTCAAAGCTTCAATGTACTGTTAAAATTATGTACTGTCATTATTTTTTATTTAATTATAATAAATAAGTTCTTGTTAAAAACTAACCAAAATTAAAAATATTTTACTTATAATTTCTGCACAGGAGAGACTTGGTGTTGTTTCCAAACAAAAGAAAATATATCGGTATCGGCATCGGTATCGGCCAAAATGAGCTGAAAAATATCGGCATATCGGATATCGGCAAAAATCCAATATCGTGCATCCCTAGATACTACAGGGGAAGCAGCATTTTCACTGTAAGTGGCCTTATTATGTGTCATCTGTATGTTCACATTTCTAGGATCCTTCCAAGCATCAGCAAATGCATTAGTGATTGCTCTGTATGCGCAAAAATGCAGTACAGTTTGACTGGATGCAGCCCGCAGTTTATTTTATTCTATTGTTAGTTTTTATTTTAAATATTTTGAAAGTTTTTATTTTTATATTTTGTTTTCATTGTCATTTTAATGTTTTAGTAATTTTATTGTGTTTTTTGTCATTTTTAGTTGTTTTTGTTTTTATGTCTATATAGTTTTTATTTTTATTTCAGTTATAGTTTTAGTTGTTTTAGTACATCAAGTTAAACTAAATTCAAATGTGGTCTTAGCAACTAGCTGAAATAAAACATGTTTAATATTTTATTTTAATACAGTTAACATTTATTTTATTTCTAGTAGCGAAAATGTTTTTATGGTTTTAGTTTCATTTTAGTTTTAGTTAATTATAATAAACCTTTTCTGACGTAAACAAAAAGTTCACAAGTCTATTTATTTTGTTATCCAAGCAATGCATTATTTGTTTAGTTGCATTTTATTGTATGCATCTAGCACTATATTTTCCTGCTATTCACAACCACAAATCAGAACAAACCAGCATCTCCTATAATTATGGGTTATTATTGTAAATATTCATAATACAATTTGAATCTGATATGTACAACAGGATGTTAAAGATGTCTTGTTTTACCAAAAGCCCACATATCCGCTCTGCTTTTACAAATGTTGACTCCCATTATGTGTCGCCAGAAAGCTTTAATCATCACACGTCAGTGTAAATTATTTTTTTGAAATTATTTTTCCTGTTGAACCAGGATTACAATCAACTAGAAGCCAACGCTAAGGATGCAATGGGTTAAATCTCTGGAGAACATCTGCTAGAAAAGCAAAATTACCTGTACTGTCAATATGACAAGAGAATATTTATTTGTTTGTTTGTTTGGACTATGTTACTGAATTCATCCATTAATTGATCAGATTGAATTTTTAATGAATCATTCATTCATTCATTCATTCATTCATTCATTTCTCATGTGTTCAAAGAATATGTACAATTTCAAATTTTTATTTGTTCTTTGTTTTTGTACATTTACAGGCCTGTTAAAGTGATACTATTGTCTAATTGTCTTAGGGATATACACATACACACTGTCTAATTAAATGCCAAAAAAACATGGCACGAATAAGTAAAAACAGCTGCAGAGGATCTAGGCAATATGTGTAAACAATCAAATTAGGAGAGGAAATATTTATCAAGCAGCGACATCATTTTTTTGCAACTTGCTGATGTTTTGTAACTCCTACAAAAATGTTTTGCAGGAGTTTTTTCTAACCCTCACTGAACTAGAACAAAAAGATGTCTGCACTATTGTGCCAACAGCCTTGTTAGCACACCTGCCGTTAGTCTAAAAGAGAATTTTTTACCGGTTTCTCTCACCGCACATGCACTGAAAAGTTGTGAAAAAGTGAGAGAGAACGTAGGCAAAGTATTCTTCATTAAAGGGAACAGCAGAGGGGATATATGTCTGCTGAGGCATTGTGGGAGATGTTCAGTAGGGCCTGACAGAACAGAGTTTTTCACCAGTCAGTCTTTCACATGACAACAAATGATATGCAGAGCGTGAGCAGATTTCACAATGTAGGCAGAAAAAAACATATTTCCCTGTCTATACTTCTTCTACAAAGAATTACACAAGTCTGAAAATAGAAAGATAAAATAAAACTGCATTAACGTTATTTCGTCATCTTCAGTCTGCATTTTAATAAGCCCCTTAGGACAGGATTCGTAGGTTTTATCTCAATAGAGAGTTGCTGTTTTGACACATATGTCACGAAAGAAAGAACAAAGTGTCCCGCCTCCAACATGAGATGAGAGTACTGACTTCAGAAGGCTTAATCGTTTAATGAATCATACAGCTGAAGTACTGCACATACTTCATGCATGTCAAAAACTAGATGTTTCTTGCTATATGCTTTAACGTTCTGTTTATAACCAACATCATATGTTAGGTTAAAAGAGCCACATCAAAATGTTCACCTTCAACTGAGGTTGGAAACAAAATGAATATTTTATTAGCAAAAAATACCCCTACAGTATACAGTCTTAATGTTTATTTAATGAGAAAAACTAATAGAAGTTTTGTCCATAAGATGATAAAAGTTGCATTTGAAAAAGTCGCAGAAAAACTTTGGTAGGAACAACTTTAGCTTGCAGTTTACAGCAGTCAGTCAAGAATGATTACTTTTTATTGCATTACCTTAGTCAAAAGCATTCAAATAACATATTTGACTGTTATTTATACTGAAATGTTACTATGGCTGCATTGAATAGAACTGTAAGTCAATATAACAGCAAGTAGTATATTGTGACTCAGTGTGATAAACAGCTGTTTTTCTTCTAGCAGACTTCTTAATGCTGCTCACATAGATGCATATTTAGGTCCTTCACAGTCTTTAATAGATGCACAGACAAGAGTGAGAAAGAGACAACTTTATCACAGACCGCCCTAATAGCTAATAAATAAGTCTGGTCTGCATGAAAGTGATGAATGTAAAAAGCGTGTGTGTTGTTTGGCTCATTGCTTTCCTGTCTGTTAGTTCAGATTACTCATTTACCTCTTTTGCAAATAATTTACACCCGTCTGTTTTGATAAACAGCTGAATATGAAGTAATTTCAAACTAAAAAAAAACATTATAAATACTGAACAAAACCGATATTGCAAACTGTATTTCCATTTGACCTTATTTTAATGTATTGAACTTGATTATTTGCATGTACACAGATTGCATGTACACAGTTCTTAAGAACATCATACAAATATTATATGTCTTGCGATCTAATAAATACTAACTGGGTACACAAGACACATTACTCTTAAAAGCCAATCAGAATGAATCAGTAGTCTTTAACAATACCTAAAAAGATATTATGTGCTATATATTTTGGCTGGAATTTGCTAAATAATTACAGAGCTTTAATGTAACACTTAAATTCAACTAAACAAGTCTATTTGTCCACACAGACCTACTAAAGTCACATTTACAACCACTGCAGGCATGAGGATTAAAGCAAAACACATTTCAAGTCTTGTTAAATGTTTGCCAGTAAAAATGATACAAAACAAAACTGATCAAATGTTTTATCCCAGATTCCAGTGTAAAAGCTTACAGTATTACTCACAGCTCACTAGTGTCCAAAGTTATAGAGCTGTGTTATGTCAAAACCAGTTTGTTTACTGTATATGTTTATGTTCTGATGTACTGTAGCACTGGCCTCTATGCAGCTTGCCAAAATGTCTGTATGTTTTGTATTATTGTTAGTTGTGAAAACTGCAAGCAATCTATCATTGTTTTTCCTTTCAACTGAGTAAACAGCTAGAAATTCCCTTTTTCTACACATGAACGGTGCCTTAAATCTTAAGCTTTGCATGTGGATCTTCAGAAAATATAATGAGTTGTCCTACTGTAGCTGCCACAGTAATGGTGCTGTAATACTGTCAATGCAGCAATACATGTGTTGGAATTTAAAACCCAGAACTTTAACAAAGACAAAACAGTTCTGGTTAATGTGATGGAATGTGTTCAAGACCTTCAGAGAAAATCTGAGACGACTGGTCAAATGAGGCTGGTGCATTGCCTCTGAATGCAAATGATTTAAGTACTTTGAAGTTTGAATTAGATTTGCATGTAAATGTGACACCATCCTCATGTAAATTAGATTTTATGACAATCAAGTCTGTAATAATTCTCAATAGTTACATCTACATGCACCCAAATAATCTGTTTATAATAGGATTGATGGCTCAATCGGACTGAAAAGCCTTCATGTAAATACCTAATTGGGCTTGATCGAAATTAAATTTCAATCAGATTGAAAGGGGTGGTGTAGACCTGAAATAACCTCATTAAGAAGAATCAAATTAAGTATATAAATGCTTGAATCTGACTATTATCTCAATCGGTTTCAAAAATATCTTGCGCACATGCGCAGCGCCTTGATTCGTATGTTTACATATACTTCACACGATATGTCACACTAACATGTGCATCTCGTGTTTCAAAACGGTCAGATGAAACTGAATATTTAATAAATATTTGCTAAAAAGCTCTTCTAATGTAAATGTCAGGTGTCCTTTTAGATATGTCATCAAGGCTAAAACTACAACTAGCTACATCTGGTGGTATTATTGTGGTGCTTTCTCCAGTTATGAATACAAAAAAGTTTTGTTTGGTATACATGTAATGCACATATAAACTGTGAATCGGACTGCAACATTTAGGGTTCATATAAACAAAAATTTCAGCATCAATTTCAGATGAAAATTAGGGCATGTAAACACAAATAATGGGTCGATTACAGTAACGTTACTGCTTCACTAATACACTTGTGTGTGCATTGTGAAACAGACCTAAGATAAGAATGGCCCATATATTATAGACCAATTTACTTGTTACAGATTGCTGTCCTCTGCTTGTTTTGTAGCAGCTTGTGACAATTGTCCCTGTCTATAAGTCCTGCTGATTGAGTCTGGCCCTTGATCTATGCTGGGATGAAACAAAAGGACTGCCTTCCAGACTCTGGTCGAACAACAAACAAAAGCAAGGGTAATTGAAAACCCTGGCCGCTCTCTACCATTATGTCATCTCTCTCTCTCTCTCTCTCTCTCTCTCTCTCTGGAGCATTTACAAGAATAAATCTACATCTTTCTATATATAGCTGTGACTATCCATTATAGATATGAATATATAACTTTACCAATAAGATGCATGACATCAAAAGCGAACTACTGCTGTGTATTTAGAATAAGGAGGGACGTTACATTTCTCTGAATTACACTACTAAAAATCTCTAAATAATAGAAAATAATTAATGATTAATCAATCACTGCAAACCTAACCCTACAACCTGATCTTTTTTTTCAGCCTAAACCTGGGTTTAAACTAGTTTAGTGCATGCAGATAATTAGTCATCGAGTCTTATTTTGATGTGGTGGCGTCTCCAGTGTCTACTTACACACGGTTGTTTTATAGCAGGCAACATCTCGCAGCAGATTGGGGTTGTACATATGCATTTCCTCCCAAATACTAGTCCACTGAAACTAGTAGTAACATAACGATCATACTCCGAAAACTGTCTTTCTTTAACATGAAAATGTCTTTTGCGAACTGAAGAGAAGATGCGATTTGAAACAGAGAGATGGAGCGCGCGGACCTGCCCATGACTCAGTGCTGCAGCCTTCGGATTTCCTCCAGTTTCTCTCATCCAGACTCCCAAACTGACAGCTCATCACATAACCAACAAGCCACGGCAACACTTCACATTACCATGTCCATGTTCCACATTTTGCACTTTCATATATTTACCTACAACAGCTAGACGAATAAGTATGTGTGCAATAATCACACGTACTTCGTTTCTATTACGTGCTGATTACCACAGCATTAAGAAGATTCGCGTTTTATAATAGGTCACATCTCAACGTACCCGAACTGCTTTAAACATTTTTAATAACAAATACATCGAAATCTTGAGTTAAAAATCTGACAAGTACCACCAAGTGCTGATATGCGACCATGAGTCGAGCTCATTTATAGCTAGAACATGCAACTGACAAGCTAACAAACTATATATATTAATTTGATATGTTAATCAAATATATTAATCGAAAGACATCTCTAAATAAAACAGAGACTCAGAGAATTAAAAGAATTGCCAAATTAGCTTCCACTGAATGTCAAGTGACAGGTCGAAGAACAACAGGGGTTTCCGAATAAAATAAAATAAAATAAAATAACATAACATCACAACACATTTGAACGGTAACAGAAATGTTAAAAACTCAACTTACTCTTCAGCGCCTCATCGGTTAGCGTCGTTTCACTAACCGGCATCAGCTGAGACTATTTTCTCCTCACAAGTGAAACAGGATAAAAATCCTCCTCAGTTCAGCAGCTCCTGACTCAAATCCCGATATTTCTTGTCCACAGACACCTTGCGCGCGCACACAGAGAAGAAAATTCAAGTATAATATATCCTTCAAGAACGTGTTCTGCCTGTAAAAGGTCCGTTTTCATGGAATAATAAGAGTATTTTCGGGACCGGCTTTCATAGTGGAGCTCTCTCCTCCTCGCGCGCTGTGCGGACAGGTTTCGCGCTTCCCTCGCGAGCTCTGGATGATGTGCGCTCAGTCTGTCTCGCGCTCACAAACGCACGCGCGCACGCGCGCACGCACTGATGCGCTTCATTCTCCACACCGGACACCGGAAGCGTCCTGTATACGTGTCTGGGTGTATTTCATGTTATCCTACACTGTTTTCTAGGGCATCCCGAGAAACTGTGTCATCTTTGCCACCTAGAAAAGAAAGCCATGTCAAGACAAACTGCTCTGTGCGCTTTAATTGCTGGTATGTCCTCATTTTAAGAAAAAAACATCGACCTCTCACAAGATCCCCAGTGTTTGCTAAGTATATTCAGCTTTTGGTCACTGTAGTGTTGATTTCTGAACGAAACGATTGATGTTTTGGCTTCTATTTTAGTTGGCAGAGACTGCAAATGTGGAAAAACAGTAGGGGGAGACCGGGTATGGTTGTAACACTTTTTGTTTCAGCATCTGCAACTCGCTGAATTTTTGAGCTAGAGTCCTCAAACTTTTATACAAAGCACCCACTTTTGTTCACTACAAAATGCACCCATTCAAACCTCTTCAAGAATATCACAGCCCTTATACACTGATGTCAAATACATGGAGTGCCTTTGTTACAATTTACCCCACTGCCAGGTAGGTTGTAACACATGCTGGGGTAAGCTGTAACACAAAAGAAACAAAAACAGCAGCTACCTCATAAAGTTTGCTTCAAAAACAGGTTTATTGAAACAATCTAAAAGAACAATACAAAACAATGTCGCACTTTCTACGAATGACCACATCTCCAATCCACTTTCTGTTTGATTCAGGAGTGTGTTTGTGTGTGTAAATTAGACTGCTAGAACAAACCTCCTTAACAGTATTTATGCTTACTGAACACTCAACTCCAGTGTACCGAGGTAAAGAATATGTAGATCTAACAAAAAAAATGTGTAAATTTGTGTGAGTTTGTGTCTATGTATGAATTTTGTCAACAATGGTGTCAAAGCAATGTTTTTAACCCTAGAGTGCAGGATTGGTGGATCCAGAAACTGCATTGGGCACATTTTACCCGCGCTTGCTTTGGCTTTGAGCTGCCAAAAAAGCTCCATATAGACAACATGAAAGTTCTCAGTTCTATGTAAGGGAATAGCTAAATTGTGTTACAACTTACCCCACACCTGACATCCAGTGTTTAATTAGCTGTATTAGCATAACTTAAAAATGCATCACATTTTACCTGAGAATCTACAATTTATTCTAATGTAAGTTATATGATTTAATCTGCAACAGTTTAAGTACTAAGCAAAATATAGTTTTGGTAAAAAAAATAAATAAAAATAGGATTCTTACACCAAAATCACTTTTTTCTTTATAAAATCTGCATATATCTATTTACAGCCTTGACAATCATTCATATAAGATCGGCGAGGAAGTGGGTAAATAATGAAATTATCATAGGACTCCCTGATCATAGCTTATCCCTGATAGGTGGAAATGGTGCTGTTACAACTCTCCCCATGTTACAACCATACCCGGTCTCCCGCTACAGACATGCTAAATGAAAACTAAAATGTACATATTTTAATTTCTGTGTTTGCTCCAACAATGAAAATAGCTTCGATCAAAGCCAAAGCAGAATTAACCCCTTCTGAATGAATCAGTGTTTTGAACGAATCAGTTGAATGAATGAGTCAATGACTCACTTAAAAACAGATCACTTGTTGCCACCTACTGGCATAACGATTTAACCTATAAAAACAATCTCTGTAAAATCCCCATCATCACTAATGAGGCTACAACAAATACCCACAAACAGAGTGATACAAACAGTTAAAAGACCCAGTGCTTTTGAACTGTTATATCAGCACTCCTTGAATGCTGCTCAACCAGATCAGATCAAATCAGTCAGATTTAAGGACCAGAACTACTTTTCACTTAGGCTACTCAAATACAGAAATAATTAATGAAAGTATTAAAGGGGTCATATTATGCGATTTCAAGTTTTCCTTTCTCTTTGGAGTGTTACCAGCTGTTTGTGCATAGATAAGATCCCTGAAGTTGCAAAGACTAAAGTCTCAAAACCAAAGAGATATTCTTTATAAAAAATTTAAGACTCTGCCACTCCCACCTAAAGCGGCTCATTTAAACACGCCCCCACATGTCTACGTCACGGTGTGGCAAGATTTGCAAAACACCGCCTGAATGTATACGCAATGAAAGAAGGCGGAACTATTATTCTCGCTGTAGTATTGTTGCTGCTGCTGGCGCCATGTCCCGGCGCCATGTCTGCTTTCACAAAGACTTTCTTTGTGAAAGCAGAACTACTTTGTTTGGGCTTCCAAAAGAGGACTCAACTAGAAATCAGTGGTTAAGTTGTATTTACAACACTGTTCCAGAGCAGTTCAACCCAAATATTAGAGTGTGTGCAGCACATTTTACGGAGGACTATTTCCTGAACCTGGAAGAGTAGCCTACAATGTTGGCTCGCACAAAGGCTGTTTCTATAAAGAGGTGCAATTCCAACTTTACAAGGACAGTCTGGCGCTTCTGACTCACAGCCTGTAAGTATGTTTTCTTATTTAAAGAATTTGCCACTGACGATTCAAACGGAAGTTTTGAGCAGTGTAGAGTAGTGCTTGTTTGGCATTTCTCTGATCACAATGCAGACATGGAGTTATGTTTACGCGGTGCGGCGCAACGCGATGCGTAAAAAGACCGTATGAGTCATTATAATCAGTAATTATGTCCCCACTGGATGCAACAAATGCCTTGTTTATAATGGGTTTTATTGTTTTTGTGTCGTCGCGCTGGGACACGGCATCACAATCCACCTTTTTCTTCAACGCGGAAGTAAGCCTATGGGTGAGACTTCCAGTTCATTAGTCATTATAGATAAATAACGAGAAGAATAACAACGTGCAGTAAACGGTAAAACTGTTTGCACTACAAACCAGTGTGATCATAATTAAGATAATACATTAAAATGATATTGTAAGACACACAAATTTTCAATATCAACCAGCAAAACGAACTGTTTTGTACAGCTAAAAATAGCTGGACGTGGATGAGACCGGAAGCTAGACCCATAGAATTTACAAATGGCTGCGCCCATTTTTACGGCAAGAAAAAGGTGGATATGGTAAGGGGGGCGTAACATTTCCGTCTCATGCTCGAGGTATTCGGTCAATCACAATGCACTGGATAGCTGGCCAATCAGAGCATGCCTCGCTTCTCAGAACGATGAGCTTTGTAAAAATCGATGCGTTTCAGAAAGGCGGGGCATAGAGGAGCAACAATAATGTACAGCATGTGGAAAATAATGTGTTTTTGAACCTTAACCCACATAAACACATTGCATAACACCAAATATGCCAAATTTAGCAACCAGTTTTTCTTTTTAGCAACGTCATATGACCCCTTTAAGATAGCTAATCATAAATAATTATTTAGATAATGCTTGTTGATGTCATTAGTGAAAGTAATCACAAAGTGTCAGTGGCTTTTTCTGCTAAGACCAAATACTGTAAATTGACACATCAACATGTAGCCTATAGGCACACAAAAAAGAAAACAAATGTTATAGTTAAATATGTGTATAGAATGGATTCACTATCAACCCAGTTATTTTGTAGTATTTGGAATTTAGGCGCTTGTGCTGCAGCAGTACTTATTACTGGAATCCTTACAAATGGAGGTGGAATATTACAAACACATGCCATTTCTTGACCTTGCACAGAGTGCCAGAAGACGCTGTATTGATTTTTATAACAAGCCTTGCATAGAACTCAAACCAGAATATGTTATTCAGCTACTCGTTAAAATGTACAGACCAAACCATAATCCTATTTAAGTTCATTAAAGACAAATGGCTTTAGTTAATTTACAGTCACATAATTCATTTTACGTATATAGATTTATGTGCATTCACGCACCCTTAAATAGGATTTTCTCATATTCTCTTTTAGCATGTACAATATGATCAGTGCTGCAATCCGGTTTACCAAGCACACACCTGCTCTCCACTCTCAGCCATCGAGGAAACATTTCTTTTCTGCACTGCCTCTTAAATTAACAGCCTCTCAAGCATTTCAAAATAGGCAGAAATTTACAACCTCTCAAGCATTTCAGATCGGTACAATAGATAATATTTT
>JAFVLL020023504.1:0-68030 GCA_021397915.2 Tor tambroides | reverse complement strand
GCGTGGTCACGCTGAAGGCATTCCCATAGCGTTTTCGGACGCAGCGTCTCGTTCCCTTCAGGGAACCATGGTTACATGCGTAACCTGAGACGTTAGTTGTTAATCATGATTAATCACAGAAACCTTAATGTTTAAAATCAATTTACAAGTTTGTGTGTTTATTTGTTTGTTTGTATATTTATTTATTTATTTATTCTTAAGGATATAATAGGATATCAATTTTGACACCATTTGGTGGTGATGTTTGAGAATAAAATGTGTCACAATGGATATTTTTGCTATGAGCAAACAGTTACTCATTGTTGAGCTGTTAATGTCAAGTAGTTAATTCAATTAATGGAAATGCCCAAATTAAATTAATGTAAGTAATACCCATGGTTAGTATCAATATGACATTCTGCAGATAATCTGCAATTTTATATTAAACAAACTATTACATTTAACTCAGATGTCAAACCTGAACTGGAGAACCAGAGTAAAACTGGAGTAAATGATATGGAGTTTGTACAATAAATTGTCTCATGTGATATATCAAGACCAACAGCTGACATTTTCTAACATCATATACTTATAATGAGAATCAACTGAGTATTACACAGTTTCAGTATTAAACTGTCCTAATACTATAAGTGTACTTTAAGCATTTTTTGAATGTTAGCCAATACTCAAGGTTTTCAAAGCAGTAATGCCAGGAATCATCACAGGCCTGGTCTTTACCAACAATAAGCTGATGTAGGTGGATTCCCAGACAAAATCCCCACTCATTGGGTCTCAGGGCTAATTCAGAGCTCTTCAGGAGCATTAGAGCTGACAACAACCCCGAGCGAGAGATTTGCACAGCGCTGTGAGAGTGTGATGTTTTTCCCCCATACTGCCAGGAAACTAATCGTAGCATAACAAGCTAGCAGAATATGAGTGGCCTTTCATTCAAGGTTCTGGGTGATCATAATATCCATCAATGGCTATTTTCAAAATTTGAGATGACTGTTGTATAAAATTTCACTTAACATTTACTTCAGCAACATGAAGCACATATTCTTATACTGCCATCAAAAACAGTATAATAAATGATGAGAGGGATAGACAAATTGTAATCTCATTACTGGAATTTTTAACTGTTTTGTTTTCAAGGAGTTTCAAAGAGCTTTGAGGCTGATTTGAGCTGAGGATTGAAGGATTGAAGATCCCTTTTACATTTTTCCAAAAGAATGCTCTAATTTTAATGATTAAATTAATAATACATGATTGATATATCATTATAAATGAGAATTTACATTACATTTTTTTATCCAAAGCAACTTACGTTGCATTCAAAAAGTACATTTGTCAGTTGCCTGGGAATTGAACCCTTGACCTTGGATATGTATATATATATATATATATATATATATATATATACACACAGTATGCATTATGGTCTACATGTTGAGCTTTTGGAATATTTAAAGAAGCGTTCACATTTCAAATAAAAAAAAAAAAGACAAAAACGCAATTTAACTAAAACAAATACAGAAAATATAAACATAAAATCTGATTCCAAAACTATAAAAGTATCTCAATGAGAGTAAAATAACACTCATATTCCCTTGCTCATAGAAAAACTGTTTGGACTTTAATTCATCTCCATTTTGGTATATTATAACAACATTGTATTAACCTCTGGTTAAAATGATGAGCAATGTCTTGCCATCTTTAGAATGTAACATTGCTCATCATTTTAACCCAAGGTATGCAATATTCTCATCATATTTTACCACTGTTCTGTATATAAACATAGGCATTGTTTGTGAAACATCAACAGGAAGAATTTGTGTGTAACAATTGACATCGGCACAAATTTATGAAGGATTTACATAACTTGTGTTTCAAAGGCCCATTCAAGCTAGTTTGTTTTGCCTATTAAAGACCATTTATGTGTATCATTTACAGGGATTTGTTTACTGTAATAAATAACATTAAGAAATGTAAAGTAAAATATTATTTAAAATAGAATATGATCATGAGTGACGGAAAATTACAAACTAGGACATAAAATATGCAACATTCCAGAAAACAAGTATCTTTTGTTCAAGGATGAATCATTCTTATCATGATAATTCTGTCATTTGGAGGACACAGAAGTCATGGTCTGAAAAAGGAGCATCACAAATGTGAAAAACTTGGTTACAGCTGCCAGTATGGCCTACTTTCCCAACTACTTTCTTTAACTCTTGTCACGTTAAAACAAATAGGATGGTGCTTTCCATCCTGGGATCCTGAAATAGTTTCAGAATCAAACAGAAATATTCATAATGTGATGAATGTACTTTGATCATTGTGTCGTGTGAAGACTTATCTCTTCATTAACATTAAAAAATGTTAGCGGTGCCCTGAGGTAAGACTTCCTCTGGATTGCACCTTCTCTATTTCCCGTTCTCATGGTGCAGCAGTGGGACACCCACTATCATCTCTATGAAGAGACCCAGCAAAAGGGTTTCATCCTGCACTACCCATTGGGATATCTCTGTGGTGGTATAATTGCCCTTATGCGAGGCATGTTATTTATGAAAAGGAAAAAGAAGCTATCAACAACAAGCTCATTTTCCCCTCTGCATGTCTTCCACATCTCTGAGAAATTGCTTCCAGACAGTGGGGTGAAAGTGAATGACATCTATCCGAGCAGATGCAGAGATCTCAAGGCCAACTGATGCGGAAGACCCCTTGTACTCATACAACCAGATTTTTGGTCTTTTCTATCCCGAGTGTCATGTTGGGCGAGAGAAAGACCTTTGTGGCTGCTGACATCATAAGTTATTGATCCGAGGTGGGATTCCCTCAGGTACTATATCTTTCTGGGATATTAAACCTAATCAAATGTTCCCCGTTCTGTGCACAGCTTGAACAAGTTAGGTACAGCTGTCCTGATTCAACTTGTGGATCAATGAAGCGAGACGCTTGACTTCATTGGACTTCTGATGAAAAGCATAAACATAAAATATGTTATGTGACTGTACCACGTCACAGCAGTTTAGGAAAAGGTGTCTCTGTCTATTGTGCAAAACAAATACAAATTGTGCCTATATATATATTAGAATGAATGAATGAATGAATGAATGAATGAATGATAATTAATGTAATATCATGCAGTAAGGTACTTTGGCTTACAACTTTACCCACCTGTACAGTAACAAACATTACAATGCCCACAGAAAAAGCCTTTGTATTTTGATAACTTTTGAGAGCAAATGACTGTCATGCCCATGTTCAGTGAAGTTCACGCTGGAGGCAGAGATACAGGGTTTTTTTTTTTTTAAAAAAAATGGAAATGACTTTTAGACATTATTGTTAGTTGTTTGTTGTGTAAGTTCTTTGTTCAGAACTCCTCTTTATTTATATATATATATATATATATATATATATATATATATATATATACATATATATACACAGTATATTCATATCTATAAATCTACAAACAAACATTTCCTGTGTTTTAGGCAAAAGAAGACAGAATTTAATGAATATGCAAATCCAAGTTGGTATACGTATTTTCGAGTATTGCATTTATTTATTTACAATATGAAAGCCAGGTTAAGATAGCTGTGAAAAACACAATCGGTGACCACCAAGATCATCCACAGGTAAAGACTTTTCTGGTTGGTCACGAACTGTGCTTCTCCTGTCATTTAACCAACAGCCCTGCAAAGATTCAAAGTTGGGGTTGTTGTTTTTATTTATGCTTTTGAAATAATCCTATTTGTGGAACAGTGTGTCAGCAGCGTAAAAGAACATTAAAATGACCTGAATTAGGGCATTTACAATAACCACACTTGTGAACATTACCATCACTGTGGACTTTCCTGCCTTTTCACATACACACGAATGCACAGTACACAGTACATGAGCAGAGAGTGAACTGGATCGTGATTGGCCGAGAGGAGAGATGATGCTCTGCTTCCTGCTCTATATAAACTCCCTGTTCCCTCACTGCAGACACACTGCTGATAAATTTCACCTAGAGATCACACTGCACAATGGATATTTATTTCCCTTCTGGCTTTCCAATGTGTAGAGGAATAACAGTGCTCTCAAACAATTGCCTAGAAAGGTACGATCCTCATATTGACATATTGACATTTTTAAGGATTTTATGTGCTTTTTAATAATTTATACAAATCATTTGAAGGCTTAAACGTAAACCTCTACTCTTTTATATAACATCATTAATCTTCTTATAAGAACTGTGTATATTTTAAAAGTGTACATATGTTGTGTATTAAATAAATGCTTTTCTAACATCAGGGCCAAAAGATTAAAGGCATGCGTGGGTGGATTTCTGCAGAGACAAGACTTGAGCAGCCTGTGTAAATATAGAAAACCAAGGTAAGTTCAGTTATTGAATCCACTGGCTTTTGTCTATAACATGTTTCTTTTTGCATGATTTTCTATGGTTTCTTCTCTGACTGGCTTACATCTTTGCAGGTTGACCTTGGAGGAATGTCTGATGTGGAAACAGTCTTTTGAGAAGCTTCTGTCCAGCAAACGTAAGTCCACACTAAAAAAAAAAAATCACTCAAAAATAGCTAATAATTTCACAAATAAGTACAAAGAATCAACAAGTAACAAATTGTCAAAATTAAATTTTGAAGCAGAAAGACTGAAATAGTTTTTTTCTTGTAAAATGTACTCCAATAATCTTTGATAATCAACTTTAAAATATATATTTTTTTTTTTTTCATTGGATAATAGTTAAATATGACCCCATTTTACAGTATGTTTAAAAACGTTGTGAGGCTAAGCAAATGATGAATATAATGTAGAAAAATGATAAAATCAAGTAAAAATCAGTCTCAGTAATGACATACATTAAAAAACATTTGGAGTACGATTTACTTAGAAAAAATTCCCTTCCATTGCTAGCAGATTTCACAAATAACTACAAAGAAATGGCAATTAATGTGAAATACTGAGGTAGAAAGAATGAAATAGTTTTCTTAGAAAACATACTCCAATAACTTTTCTTTACAACTTTGAAAAATATTTTTTACTGCGTATGATAATACAAATCCATGGTTTAAATTTAGATGCTAGAAATAGGACTGCAGTGCACAGATGTGTCTCTCCTGCTGTCTGATCTGTGTGGGGGGCTTTAATCTGATGAGACACGTTACACAACTAATCTCTTCTCTAACCCCATTTTTCTCTCTCTATCAGATGGACTATATGCCTTCAGAGCTTTCCTGGTATCTGAGTTCAGTGAAGAAAACATTGCTTTCTACCTGGCTTGTGAGGACTACAAAAGCACAAAGTCTCCAGCTAAGATGCCATCCAAAGCCAAGAGGATCTACGAGGAGTTTATCGGAAGTGAAGCTCCTAGAGAGGTAAATATACATAATGAATCACCATATCCTGTGGTAGCATTCCTAAATTGCAGATGTTTGAACTCACTTCCCATTTGCTTCCAGGTTAACATCGATTATGAGACCCGAGACATTACTCAAGCCAACTTGAAAAGCCCTATGGCATCCTGCTTCGATATGGCCCAGTACCGCATCTACATTCTCATGGAAAAGGACTGTTACCCACGGTTCCTGCGCTCCGCTGCCTACCGAAATATAGTCAACCAGCTCACAGTGAAGAGTGCTAAGGCAAAAAGCAAAAAGGCCATTGCGGCCAGACCACCAATTGAAGATGAAGAACCAAAATGAAAAACGTAGGTGCATTTTGGTTTTGCAAAAGATGGAAGCTCGGGCAAGAAGTGGAAGGGACCGGTGCAGACCCTAAAAAGGCTGCTTGAGGCGGTCGGAGTGCCATGAAGAGATGAAGAGAACCGTATATAACGGAATCAGAGTGACTGCATTCCCAGATCCCCTTAATATTGTCCGTGAGAGGGAACAGCAGAGCTGCTGGCGGAGAGAGACGCATCTGCACAAACATCTGTACTCAACACAAAGGAGATACAGACTTTAGTAAAGTATGCATGGGCTTAAAAGCACACAGCATACTTTCAAAAAGCAAATTATGTGTTTTGTAAAGTTTATAAAATGGAGAAAAGTGTTTGGATATTTAATGCATTAATTTATTTAATTTATTTATCCTTTTTTAAAATAAATGACCCCTAACAAAAAGTATTGTGATGATACCATGGTAAAGTGGTGGTATCTTATTTTAAAAAATAAACAAATAAAATAATATTAGCAAAATCATCCTGAAAAAGAATGGTTTTAAAAGTGAATAATTAAAAAAAAAAAAAAAAAAAAAGACACTGACAATCTGTCTGGACTGCTATGAGGCTTATAAATGTTAAAAGTTGGTGCACTAGTATTTATTTTAATGTTTTTTTAAATGTTTTTGTAAACTCAATTTTAAATGAAAGTGAATACAATTTTGTATTAAAGTGATAATGTGCTTTCACATCTTGTGTGGGTTTTTTTCTTTAGACTTACAGGTCAAACTGAAAGAAAAGCTGAAATGTTGAGATATATATATATATATATATATATATATATATATATATTCTCTCTCTCTCTCTCTCTCTCTCTACATAGCTTTTATTCATTTTTATTTCCATTTTAGTTTTCGTTAATTAAGCACATTAAGTTAAAATAAATAAATATGAGGCAACCAGGTGAAATAAAAAGTTGTTTTTTTACATTTTTATTTTGTTTCTGTCAATTTTTCAGTTCTTTTTTTTAGGCTTTAGTTTCAATTTTAGCTTTAGTTACTACTTTCTTATAACCCAGGTTTGTTCCTATTAAAAGCTGTAGCTGTTTTTATTTAATGTGAACAGAATGAAAATGTGAGGCCCAGATTTATCACAGATGCTTCACTATGAGGTAAACAGGCTTGTTATGCACATGACTGACCAGACCAAGCTTGTGTTTCATATTTAACCATCAATGCCCACAAGCAACGAACAGCTTCAAGTGTAGGTTTACACAGTTGCCAAGGCAACCGTTTAGACCCAGTTGCCAAAGCTGTCCACATGATTCTCTCAGCTCAAGATTAAGCCACATCATTCCTGCTGACAGTAATGAGAAAGTTCATCAACCAGTTCGAAAATCAAATACTGGAGTTCAGAAAGAGGAAATACATTTGATAACGTCTTTGCACGGGCAGCCATAAAGATTTGCTAGCTTCTGTATTTGTTTGCACATGTAATGGCATAAAGGGCCGTTGTTTGATTTGTAAATCATGTCGTTGGTTGCTTTCACACTAGACTGTGCATTAAACTATATTGCACCGCCTAGACAATAATCACATGAATATTCTCATTAATCCACAAAAGCAATCACAATTTGTCCACGGAATATGATTCTACAACGAAACATTGGCAATGGCTGAATATTTTAATTTCATCAGCCAAATAGGGGCTAAAAGATGATCCAGTAGATATACAGCATATAGTTAACACAACATTAGAAGCGATCTCATGCTTCTTGTCAGATGAAGGTCCTGTTGATTAAAGAGGGGCTACATGTACTTGAGTGTTGCGCTCTTGTAGTAATTTGATCTCAGACTTTGATTATAAAAAGATTAATGGGCTAAAATGTTATGCAAGAGTAGAGCAACAGTGGGGTTTACATTCCACAAAAACCTAATAATAAAAAACAAAAAACATGGAAATCAATTTCAGCATGGTAACCATAATAAATAAATCACCTCATAAGTTTAATTGTATGATTTTTATTATTTTTATTATTATTTTGATTTATTATTTTAATGATTATTTTATTTTTTTATTTATTTAATACATTTTGTATCAGGGTTATTTTCGTTAACTAAAACTATAACCATGAATACTTTATTACTCATTACTGGAATTAAAATAAACATTAATTAAAATTAAATAAGATATAATAAAACAAATAAAACTTATTCTATTTCAGCTAGTTGCCAAGGAAAGTTCTCATTTTTCTCGTTTCTCATTTTTGTTTAGTTTAAAACAACTAAAACTTAATAATATATATATAGACATCTTTTAAAAAATAAATAAATAAAAATTTACTAAAATTACTATAACTTTAGGTAAAATTAAAATGAAAACAAACCAATTTAATCTAATCGAATTTAAAAAATATTAACAAAAACTATAATATAGTGTGTAAATTATTTTAAAACAACTATGTGTGTGAATATATTGCTTTGGATAAAAGTATCTGCCAAATGAAAAAAGTAAACACACACACATTTACGCATATATTTACACACACATATATTCTTGATTGTTTGGATATATATATATATATATATATATATATACAGGTGCTGGTCATATAATTAGAATATCATCAAAAAGTTGATTTATTTCACTAATTCCATTCAAAAAGTGAAACTTGTATAATGTATACATTCATTCCACACAGACTGATATATTTCAAGTGTTTATTTCTTTTAATTTTGATGATTATAACTGACAACTAACGAAAAACCCAAATTCAGTATCTCAGAAAATTAGAATATTGTGAAAAGGTTCAATTTTAAAGACACCTGGTGCCACACTCTAATCAGATAATTAACTCAAAACACCTGCAAAGGCCTTTAAATGGTCTCTCAGTCTAGTTCTGTAGGCTACATAATCATGGGGAAGACTGCGGACTTGACAGTTGTCCAAAAGACGACCATTGACACCTTGCACAAGGAGGGCAAGACACACAAGGTCATTGCAAAAGAGGCTGGCTGTTCACAGAGCTCTGTGTCCAAGCACATTAATAGAGAGGCGAAGGGAAGGAAAAGATGTGGTAGAAAAAAGTGTACAAGCAATAGGGATAACCGCACCCTGGAGAGGATTGTGAAACAAAACCCATTCAAAAATGTGGGGGAGATACACAAAGAGTGGACTGCAGCTGGAGTCAGTGCTTCAAGAACCACTACGCACAGATGTATGCAAGACATGGGTTTCAGCTGTCGCATTCCTTGTGTCAAGCCACTCTTGAACAACAGACAGTGTCAGAAGCGTCTCGAGACAAAAAGGACTGGACTGCTGCTGAGTGGTCCAAAGTTATGTTCTCTGATGAAAGTAAATTTTGCATTTCCTTTGGAAATCAGGGTCCCAGAGTCTGAAGGAAGAGAGGAGAGGCACAGAATCCACATTGCTTGAGGTCCAGTGTAAAATTTCCACAGTCAGTGATGGTTTGGGGTGCCATGTCATCTGCTGGTGTTGGTCCACTGTGTTTTCTGAGGTCCAAGGTCAACACAGCCGTATACCAGGAAGTTTTAGAGCGCTTCATGCTTCCTGCTGCTGACCAGCTTTATGGAGATGCAGATTTCATTTTCCAACAGGACTTGGCACCTGCACACAGTGCCAAAGCTACCAGTACCTGGTTTAAGGACCATGGTATCCCTGTTCTTAATTGGCCAGCAAACTCGCCTGACCTTAACCCCATAGAAAATCTATGGGGTATTGTGAAGAGGAAGATGCGATATGCCAGACCCAACAATGTAGAAGAGCTGAAGGCCACTATCAGAGCAACCTGGGCTCTCATAACACCTGAGCAGTGCCACAGACTGATCGACTCCATGCCACGCCGCATTGCTGCAGTAATTCAGGCAAAAGGAGCCCCAACTAAGTATTGAGTGCTGTACATGCTCATACTTTTCATGTTCATACTTTTCAGTTGGCCAAGATTTCTAAAAATCCTTTCTTTGTATTGGTCTTAAGTAATATTCTAATTTTCTGAGATACTGAATTTGGGGTTTTCATTAGTTGTAATTTATAATCATCAAAATTAAAAGAAATAAACACTTGAAATATATCAGTCTGTGTGGAATGAATGTATATATTATACAAGTTTCACTTTTTGAATGGAATTAGTGAAATAAATCAACTTTTTGATGATATTCTAATTATATGACCAGCACCTGTATATATATAAACACACACACACACACACAAACAAATACATACATACATAACCTATGCATATAAATAAAAGTATTTAATAAATTATAATATAGTATTAATGATAGTTTTATGTATGTGTATAATTGTGTGTATTTCTACACATATATAAATATAGATAAATAATATTATATTAGATTAGATTAGATTAGATTAGATTAGATTTTAATGAATATAAGTGCACTTATCAGAGGTTTGCATTGGATATTTCTATAAAACCCATTATGATTGCTAGACAAGCCTGTAAAAATAACACATATTTCATGCCTGAAACTGCTCAATTTGATCTTGAAGTTAATGCAAAATGCATAAATATAAATGCATTCATGAGGTTAATGCATTCAGATATAGCGATTTCCTCCTTAGACTTTTTATAGCTGCACTCCATCATATTTGTCCTTTGCAAGCAATTCTGAAGGTGTGATAGTCTGATTTACAAACATAAGAGCCGAGAATTCATTCTGAATGACTGTTTGCCTGTGTATTTAATTCAATCCATAAACCTACCACCTTGTTCGTCAGAAGTGAGAGCCAACGTTAGCAAGTCCATTCACAGACTTACAGTGCATCCGACCTCAAAGCAAATTTTATCATGTTTGTTGGCCCACGTCTTCAGAAATCTTCAATAAAACAGTGCGCATGGTGAGTCAGACAGTAGCATCAAGGTCAGTGCATGCATCCCGCACAACCATCACACATACAGCCTGATGCAGCGACGCCTCAATGCTAGGCCCTCATGAAGACTACAGAGAACACTGACGCACTAGCAACAGCAAGTGACAATATATTTCACCCTGATGAAGCTTTTCCCATATGTTTATCAATATATAGCATTGTATGTCAATATAACAATCTCTAAAGTTGGCATTTGGATTGAATATATCCATTTATATTTATATGTACTTACAGGAAGTGAAGGAATTTGAATCTGCTTTATTTCCTGTTTGTGATTATTTATGAAACATTGCCTCCTAGTGGGAGATCAGCATCAAGACATCAACAGAATTGTTGTGTTAATTAAGGATAAGTTACCACTGCACAGTTTCAGGTCAAATACACAATTATGTTTAAAATCAACAAAATGAATCACAAAATAATAATAATAATAATAATAATAATAACAACAATAATAATAATTATTATTATTGTTATTGTTATTATTGTTGTTATTGTTATTGTTATTTTGTTGGTTTGTTTGTTTGTTTGTTTGTTTGTGCTCTTAAAAGTGTGAATTTTATTTTATCTTATTTTATTTTATTCTCTTAGGGCTCTAAGTTGTATTTATTTTTTTATTTTTTTATTGCTTTGGTGCAATAACTTACCACTACATAAATATATAGTTTACAGCTTATAATATACAATTATATTTGAAACTACATAAACTACAACATTTATGAAGCTACATAAATCACATTATTATTATTATTATTATTAATTTGTGCTCTTAAAAGTGTAAAATATCCTTATAGTTTCTAATATTTCATTGATCTTATTTTATTTTAGATTTTATTTTATTTGAGCTTATTTTATGTTGTATATACCACTGCATAAATACACAGTTTTAGATAAAGTCCATATTTATTTATTTGGTTGCTTGTTTGTTTATTATAGCGCTTTTATTATTTTTATAGCTATAAAAATAGGCCACAATGTATTGTTTTAATAAAGGAATTTTCCTTTTTTATTTTTCTTTTTTTTTACAATTAATGGAAATATCCTTTTTTTCACCAGTGTAGTCTTATTTTATGCAAAACGTTCAGTACCCATGAAGCAACGATGGCAGCATGCTGGTCACTTTCTCCATTTATTTTAGATAACATTCATATTACATGTCCTTGGTAGCATTTCATTCTAGATCATTTCCAATAGGTTTTTAAAATGTGTGTCAGCAGGGGGCAGCATCTTCCAAAGAAAGACCACAGCACCACAATAATCTAATAATTAGGGAGCACTCATGAGCCAGAATGCTATGAACACAGAATTCTGTAAGCATATTCAACGGCTGCTGAAGATCTGCAAACCTTTATTAATATTTGATCAGAATTTTTTTCTTTTTTTACGTTTCTGCTCCATAATCGCATCTGAAATATAAACTGACAGCATGAAAGAATTGACTGAACGTGCCTATGACACTCACTATGAACCTTGTCAAAGGAATGCAATCACTCTTTTGATACATCCTCAGATGACCCTTTGAAAGCAGGATATAGAGGGACACTGTGAACACATGATGAGAAACACATTCCCTTGGAGCTGATAAAAATGAGAAGCTATTCCAGGAAGATGTTACATATCAGGCACTGTTCGTCCCATCATGACACTTGTGTTTATGACAGAGACGTTCAGCCACTGGATCTGAGTCATTTGTTCCTACTATCCTGTCCGTATCATCAAAAATTTTCAGGTTGGTTGAGAATAGATTGAGCATTTTATGGCAAGCTAACTGTAAACTCTATATTTATAACCAGCTCACTTTGTAAATTCATTCAACGTATATTACAATCAAACTAATATTTAAGGGTCATCCCTCTGTTGCTTTGCACTCCAAGCGTGGGAAAAGGCTCGCTGCTGTTCCCTTGTGAAAAGGAAAAACTGTTCTGTCCACTGACCTTGTTCCTCAGGGCTTTGGAGATTCTGGCTCCTGTGAATTGGAGCTTTCACAGTCAGCCCTGTGCATCAGCTGCCATTTCTCATTTCTGTTATGTCATTATTGGGTCCTCGCTGTTGTCATGGGAATTTTAAAAATTTGAAATAATATTTTTTTATATATGTAAATATAAATTTGTGGACTTCTAAACCATTTTATGTATTTTATTTGGGCTGGGATTTCTTTATTTCCAAAAATAGTTCAGCATGGGTATTCCCTCTTTACCCTGCTGGACTTCCCAGCATGGGACAGTGCTGTCCTGATGCCCCAAACGGGCCTTTTAGTCCACCAGCACTAAAAAGCATATGGAAATTCATCCTGATCAGCAAGATTTTCATAGTGACGGCAGGGGGAATTACATTGAATATTACTTCTGTACCCTTCCACAACTTTGTGTAATAACTGATTTCATACTGCGCTTGGAAATTGTGCCCAAAAGTGGAAAAAGGCCTAAAATGTGAGACAGTATACAGATGCAGTCAAGATGTTGGTAGCCTTTAAAACCCTGAGGGGTGCAGTTCTGTCTCCATTACTGAATGCAACCTAAATAATGTCATTCTGTGCTGCCATTTCCACCCTTAAGCATAGCACGTAGTATTTATTACCTCACCTTTGTTCTTACCTGAAAAAACTCAGCTGACCACACAGCATAACACACAACACACCATATTTGAGCTGAAAGAGCCTGCCGATCCGTTCATCAGAACTGATCCAGAAACTTTTGACAACAAGGAATGTTCAACCTGTTTTGGCCTCAGGCAGCATGATTGAGAACACATGCTGTTTGAAAAACAACGGCTTTAAAGACATGCTTCATCATTATAATGGTAGCATGAAACACTTGAGTGTTTTCAAGTGGAGCTGTAAGAGCATAGGGTGAAATCTCACGTATGCGGGAGAAATCACATCTTAGACTCATCATTAGGCTTTAGACTGCATGATTATAATTGAAAAAAAATCAACAAAGCATAGTATTTCTCAAGCATTAACAGCTGTAGCTTTGTCATTTAAAGGAATAGTTCACCCAAAATTAAACTGATGGAAATTTACTCTCAGGCCATACAAGATATAGATGAGTTTGTTTCTTCATCAGAATAGATTTGGAGAAGTTTAGCATTACATCACTTGCTCACCAATGGATCCTCTGTAGTGAATGGGTGCCGTCAGAATGAGAGTCCAAAAAGCTGATAAAAATGTCACAGTAATTAACAAAAAATTCACACTTCAAACCGTTGCTTCCAGCTAAAATAAGTCCTCTATCCGTAACATTACTTCCTCCAGTGAAACAGTTATCTCATCAGAAATATGCACAGATCAAGCATTGTTTACAAGCCAGAACAGTCCATTTTGATGTGAGAGGACAACAGAATGCTTTAATGATGTTTTTTTTTTCTATTACAAACACTTTTCACTTTACAATATGTTAATTTATAGACTGTAGTCATGTGGATTACTCATGGATTATTGTGATGTATTTATCAGCTGTTTGCATTCTCATTCTGACGGCACCCATTCACTGCAGAGGATCTATTGGTGAGCAAGTGATGTAATGATAAATTTCCCCATATTTGTTCTGATGAAGAAACAAACTCCTTTAAAACTTGGATGGCTTAAGGGTAAGGAAATTTTCAGCAAATGTTAACTTTTCTGGGTGAATTATTCCATTAACATTGAACAATTGCACAAATCACAATTTCCTGGATGTACTGTATCTGCATATTTTTTCTCTAGACATTAATCATAGGTCATATGTGATTACCAAAATGTCATTATACAAATAAAAATGTCTGGCTAAAAGTAGTCTATTCCCCATTTCCTTCCAATTTCAGCCAAAGATTGTAGATTAGGAAGGTCCATAGGGTGGGATATATTTATGGTTCCCACAGTGAGGTTATTGCGCAAACATAAGCCTTCCGTTTGCTGGCTATCACTTGATGATCTAAGAAGTGCTAAACCAGACAGCACATATTTTCCATGATGGATTAGCTTCAACGTCAAGTTTGGTTTGGCATCTCTTTATCATGCAAATTTAAGACTTTTGCTTGCATAGTCACATCATCAAAAAGACATTCACTGTCTGCAGAAGTCTTACAATTAAACGTTTTTATCTTTATATACTGTACATGCATATATAAATTATAGCTTTGAAAGGTTTAAAACATACATATTTGAAAATGTATAATAGCAATATTAAAATAAAGTTAAAGATTTCATTATAAGCACTACACTAAATAAATTAGCCTATTTCATGCAGACTGTTTTTGTCTTTCTTGGTAAAAGACTTCCAAAATTGACATAAACATTTAGTTTCCAGGCTGAGTTGTGAGTGATTTGTTTCTCTAAGGAGGGGATTGGGTTTAAGGCCACGTTATTTGTCCTTTTTCCACTCAATATGCCATTATGTAATGTCTCATATTAATTCAAAGCAAATAATTTATGCACAGAACTCTTCCCTTATTAAGCCAGGGTCCTCCGGAAAAGCCTTCGCAAATAAACGATTTAATGTAATCAATTTATGCTGCTGTGGGAACATTATTTTAATTTCCTCTCAAGTGACTTGTGCTGGTGCGCTGTGTGAAGACGAACTCTCAGCCTGTGCCCTGCACCGTGTCAACTTTATGATGATGGAAGCTGCCATAAAGATCACAGCAAAGCTGTTTGGATGGTTTGCATGTGACGACCCTTACAGCTATCTGTCGAAGCATGTTCTGTTTTCCATGCTGAATACAAACCAGAACATGCCTTTCAGAAGGACCCATTTGATTCTTTTTCAGAAGATTTTCCATTGATTTTCAGTCCTTCTCCAGCTCTGATGTGGCTCACATTTAGCTTTCTAGCACAGAGCCTGAAAGAGTCGGTCATGTCAGCCATGCAATATCTGACACCTGCCTCTGAAATGCTTTCGACCCTGATGTTTTCCAGGTACAATCAGCACCAATGATCTTGGCTGGCCAAGTGCACTCAGTGCACTTGCACAGCATGACAGATGCGGCTTCATTACTTGGCCTTGTTCTGCAGCATCCTGTCAGCGGACATTCGTATCACAGAGTATGAGCTTACAGCTTTGTGAGACAGGATAATGGATGTGGACTATTGTAAAATACAGCACCTACTAACCTAGTTTACAGTCACTGTTTGTTACAGTGGTCGTGATAATACTGTCATAGATGTGAATTCACTCAACAGATGCACCACTTTTAATAAGACATTCTCATTCTTTTCAATATACAGTCATGCCATTTCTATGAAAACTGGACCGAGAGATTGCACCTTATGTTCGCAATAGTGTGTCTTATTATGCTGGCTGTAACTCATCAAATGATAATCAAATTACAAAAGAGCATTATAACCGGCATATATCTGCCACAGTGAGGTTATTGCGCAAACATTTGCTGGCTATCACTTGATTGTAGAAGATCTAAACCAGATATGATGGATTAGCTTCAACGTCACATTGGGTTTGGCGTGTCTTTATCATATTACATATTGTGAACATTATCAGAAGAACATTCTTAGCATCATTTTCATTGACAAAAGTGCTCGAGACATGTTAGGCTAGAAGGTGCACGCAAAAAAACAGTAAGCATTTTAAAATGTTTTTGAAATACACTCTTATACTTACCAAAGTTGCTCTTATAAGATCAAAAATACAGAAAAAAATAGTAATATTGTGAAATATTATTACAATTTCAAATGATGTCTGAATATATATGTGAAAACTTTCACATATTTTATCACTAGTACTTCTGGTGTATAATAGCATCTTATCATATTCTGTCTTTTTGTGACTTCAGCTTATTTGCAATAAAATGCTTTCAAATTCTCTTTCTCATATGAACAATTTAAGAATGAATTCACTGACAATTTGGAGTACCATTGTAGTAATTAGTCCTCAAAAAACAATTGTATGGAGATTATGTAACAGGGTTTGTGGCTTTATTAAAACAGTAGTGAAATTTGGTTCAACCATAATCATAAAATCACTGAACGCCAGCCACTAGAACAATGATATGAATTAATCAGTTCCTTCTGTTGTGTGATTTTGAAGGAAATGACTTGCCAAAACATTAGTTGCAAGTCTAAACAAACCATTTGGACTGAGACAAAAAAACTGCGATTAGGTGATAATAGTGTTTGCAGAAATTCCTGCTGGCACCTCAGAGAAAGTTTTGCTTGCTTTTCTGTCTGGCAAGGATGTCTATTAGGTTAAAATTGTTTAATTTTGCTGAAGGCAAGAGCAATTATTGTACACATGCCCAATTGTTGGACATAAATGGTATCTGAACATGATACACATCAAGTTGAGTTTTTGATTTGAGCTTTGCACAGGGAGAGAGCCTGTATATGGAGTTTTGATCAGTATAATGATTACCCGAAAAATACACATTTTTATAGCAGATGTGTCAGATAGCGCTGAACAACCAAAATAGTCACTCTATACTTAATGCACTTATACTGTATAATATAATAAAAAGAAAATATAATAAAATAAAAAGGTAATTGTAACGTTTTCTCTCACAGTTTGGACCTTTTTTCACACAGTTCTGAATTTATATCTCACAATTCATACACTATAAAAAAAAAAAGTTGAGCCAACTTAAAATTTTAAGGCAACCGGCTTCAGCAGATTTTTGAGTTTTCTCAACTTGTTGTTTTAAGTTAATACAACAAAAAGTTGATAATCTCCTACAAAAATTAGTTGAGAGAACTCAAAAATCTATTGAAGCTGGTTGCCTTAAAATTTTAAGTTGGCTCAACTTTTTTTTTTTTACAGTGTACTTTTCTCTCACAATTCTGATATAAACTCAGAATTCTGATTTTGGTTTTCGCAGTATATAGAATTGTGACTTTTGGGTTCACATCTCGTAATTCAGCCTTTTTTTCTGAATTCTGAGTTTACTTTTTGCTATTCTGTATGTTTAGAAAATATAATTGGCATTTATTTTAAATCTCACTACTCTGACTTTTGTTCTCGCAATTGCGAGTTAATATCTCACAATATTGAACACATACATTGTTTAATACCTTAACACGCGATATTTTTTTAATTGTTCTCTGTTGTCAGTGGTAACACTGTATATCCACTCATCCAGATAAACAAACAGCGCTGATGTCTCTATTGTGTGGAAACTAAAGGATAATATAAAGGTTAGATTATACAATTCAAATCATTCCACTGCGACAATACAGTCATCAGCTCAGCGTTGGTGGGTTTATTTTACACGTTTCCAACACGTCTGGCACTCAAAACCAACATTTTTATATATGTTGTATTCCATGACGATCCTATTTGATTGCAGCGCTTGACAGAAAGAGAATGCTATTTTCAGCATCTCGTGATGACAACGCCTGTAATGAACAACAGACATACATACAATAGACCAGAAGTTCAGTCATGAACGTGTCTTAAGCATACAAGCCTGTCGCCTACCAACTGCTCCGTGTTTGTCCAATCCATGAATATTGCCACAGGCCACGTTTGCATTATTTATCATAGCATATTTGAATAAGGACATCTATTTCACGCTAAATATGTCTGGAAACAAAGAGAGAACGTTTAAACATTGCTGTAGCGTGACACTCCTATTCTCACACTTTGTTTATATTTTACAAATATAGATTGTGTGGGGTTGTTATGCAAGTCATACGCAGGCCATATGCTACCCAGATTTGAAAAAAATGCTTCCGTAGCCGGTTTTATTAATGACCCATTTATTGTAGCATGGCAACTTGCTGTATGTTTTCATTCTGATGAAAACAACATTCTTAAGTTGACAGTAAATCCCACCAAGTCAGGTGATTGGGTTGATATTTAAAAAAAAATAAATAAAATGCATTACATTACAATGAGAGGTTAAACAAGTGCAACGCCCTTCTGGTCAAATGCAATTATGTCATTTTAGTAAAACACTGACTTAAATTATAGTTGACTGCAGTTGATTTATGCTAAGGATGGTGTTTATGAAACACAACAAAACTCCCCTATAAATCTTACATAAAAATTATTTTTGCAACAGCAACAGATCGAATTGTTTCTCCATTATTAAAAGTACTCAAACTACCTTTGATTAGGATTGGTTTTCTTTTTTCCCATCCCCCTTATTTTCATGGCATCTTTTTTGTTTTGTAACTGCGCAAAGAATGTTCTAGCAGATCCGCATAATTGAGAGTTTGTTTAGTTGTCCCCAAAAAAGACAATACTGTGTCCACATTTTCCATTATCATTCCTCAGAAAGAACACCAGAATAAGTCTGAGGAATGTGAATACACAGAAAGCAGTTAAATGAAAATAATAAGAATATTGTATTTCATGCATGAACTTTCTAAATATGATTTTGGCCATCCAAAAAAGGTTATACTTCTGTTTAATAGATAACTAGTAGTTATTATGGTTAGATTGACTCTGTTAGATGAAGATAATAATTTCATCTTTAAAAAATAAAATAAAACAAAACAAAGTGTCAGTGTGTCAACCTTACTTACAATGAAAGTTGTTTCTAATATATCTAATAGTCAACATTTGTTGAATAAATGTATGGTAATGCTTTATTTTAAGGTGTCCTTGTTACATGTTACATGTACTTACTATTATAATAACAATAAATTATACATAATTACATGCAAGTAACCCAAAACCAAACCCTGATCCTAACCCTAACCATATAGTAAATACAGTTAATTAATATTACTCAGTACTTAAATGTATAATTACACTGTAACAAGTACACCTTAAAATAAAGTGTAACTAAATTTAGTTTTTACTTTAATTTTACTTTAATTTACTTTAATTTTACTTTTTACTTTACTATGTTTCTATAGTAATAACTGGTTGAATTGTCTGTTACTAGGCATAGATATAGATCTAAAGTGCTATGTACTGATGTTTCAGTGTTTTGGTAAGTTTAAAATGTCCTCTCTTGTGTTGATTATCTCCAGAGCTCTCTCAGCTCCGATTGTAATTGCAAGCCAGGACTTGATTGGCTCTTCAGTTGTTGGCTTGGGGCCAGTAGACTTTCTCCATATAATAGAGGGAAGCAGGATGACAGCTTCTAAAAGAGAGAGCAGACAACAACTCATGGTGGTGGACTAACTGTGCAAACCTAAAGTGAACAGCTCAGAAAATGTGTAAAGGATTAGCTGCCCTGCCCCAGACATGTCTGGAAAGGTAAGATCTTCAAAGCATCTTAGCATCATGGATTAACTTAAAATTTACCCCATGATACATTAGTTAGATAAGTCGGTTGGCAGCCTCCTTTGGGAATCAGTGCTTTGTTCTGGTCTGGAGCAGCTGGGAATTCTCAAAATACCGTTTTGAGAAAGTTTGTATGGTGTGTTTTGTATGAGGTTTAGGTAGTGAGTATAGATCATTGTATATGGGAAGACTTTATTCATTATATGGCCTCAGAGTTGTCTTTTGGTTAAACATTTTTATTTAACGTAAATCTTATAGAAACTGAAGGATTGTGTCTGTTGTATTGTAAATTTGTATTGTATTGTACATTTTAAGTTTATCTTATTTTCCATTTAGATACATTTCAATTTTTTTTTCTGTTTTTTTTCTCTGAAAACATCAAGGTTCCTCAGTATTACCTAAAACCAGAACACCCTCAACTTTGTTTAGTTCTCTGTTTATAACAAGATTTGGAGTAGAATTCCTGAAAACAGATTTTAAGTACAGCAATGAGGACATTTATTGTGACTATTGAGCCATTTTCTGATCAAACAACATGTGTTATTGGCTCATTCATTGTGTAAACATATGTTTATCACTGTTCTTGGCTTCGGTCTTAATGCTTGGCCAAGGGCCTGGAGTACTTCTGAAAAGTGTATTTGTACATCAGAAAGACAGTTTTAAGGTGTTAACATGAGGTGGTTTATAATGTTGCATTATACAATTGAACCATAAAATCGTAATTTTAATTTGTGGGCTTTTAAGATGAGAAATGTGTGCATTGACGTCAGTATTTTTGGAGCAGTAGATCTGTCTGTGGCAGCAAGATTTTCATGAAACCTCAACAAATCATCAAGTTTGTTGACGTCACTTCATCCACAGTCATCTGAGAGGAATATGTTTTTTGTCACAAAACCGTACAAAAGGATATTGCATCTGTTTTTAACTCTACAGGGAGTGTGAAATAGTTCTGAATAGGTGTGAACTGAACACCTTCAACACGTGTTCATTTATTGTCTCATCTGTCAAAATGTGGTAATTACTGTACTGATGACAGCTGTACAAGGCAATAATAAAAGCGTTCTCTAGCTGACGTGCAAAAGGATAAAAAGACTAAACAAATTGTCATTCTCTGAAAAACAATATGTGCACTTTGAGAGAAGAAAATAGATGACACTAGGCTTATACCATATAATCTGTTGACAGGTATGTTGTACATTTTGGAAATATCCTCGACATTTGTTTTGAAATTCAATTTATACATAACATGAATCATTTATTAGTGTATGTTAAAAGCGCTAATGGACATCTGTATGGATTTGTGTTTGTGCTGTCTTCAGGGCTAAGGAGATCAAGACTAAATTGGGAACTCTGCTTCAGAAGCCAGAGAATTCCATCGACCTTATTATCCCCTACCAAGAAAAGCCTGAGAAGAAACCAGAGAAGCTTCAGAAGTGAGTTCCTGTTGGCTCCGTTAACTTTCCCTCTGATGTTTTTGCTTCCTCTCTCTTTTTCTTTTCCCTACTGATGAGGACTTCAGCTCTGCATGTGTCTCCTCACATGGCTCACATGCTCATTTAGACCAAAAAGTCGAAGTATACAAAAAGCTCCCTTAAACGCATGTCACCATTCATTTACATATATTTTTTTAAGTTTCAAAATAGAGCTGAACCGACCTTTTGAAATGTTCTGTTTGCACTTAAAGGTGAAAATCTCAGGATGATTTGTTTTATGTTTTCGGGTGGAAACTGTCCACCTAAAATGGTGGAAATCATCTCAGGATGTTTGTTTGGTGTTTTCAGGTGGAAATCATTCACCTGAAATGGTGGAAATCATCCACCATGATGTTTAAAGAAGGACGGTTTGATGGTTTAAATGGTTATCCTGAGATGCTTTCCACCTTTAAGTGCAAACAGAACATTTCAGAAGCTCAATTTAGCTCTGTTTTAAAGTGTGTCTCAAGGGTCTCCAAATTGGTAACTAATGGTGCTTACTGGACAAAGAGGTAAATCCAAGGTGCTCATGTTGTCAGGATAAAAAGGCCTTTATTCCACAGGCCATTGAGTATCTTAATGTCACTTTTCAAGCACATTTTGACTAACAAGCCTTCTTCGGGGTGCATTTTTATAGTCCCTGCAATATATTTTATGTCTTTGTAGTTAAATGCTGCTGTTCACCAAAATAGAAATTTACGTGAGTTTTAAAGAATCGAAATCACTTATTACCCCCATCAGTTAGCAGCTTGAATTGTAGGTAACTTAAGTATTCTTCTGTAGTTAACTTGAAAATTAAACTAATTTAAAAGTTCTTACTTGGGAAGCTACAACAAAGGTTCAGTGTGAATTCATAAAAAAGCATGAGAATAAGAACACATTAACTACCTATTCATCTATTAATGTCCATAATTACACAGATTATCAGACGTCACTAAAAGGTGGACGTGTAGAGAAAAGGGCTGAAGAGTAGAGAGCAAGAGAAAAAAAAATTAGGAAGGCCATGTTAGTACATCCTGTAATGGAAAACTGCAAGAGTCTCTTTATAATGAAAATTGAGTCCAAATTGACCGTAAAAACATTTGCAGACCACTTCAGCTCCCTTTTATTTACGTAAGGCCTTATGCAAGTGTTGTTAATAGGGTGGTATTTTTTCAGGTAGAACAAAAAAACTAAAACTAAATTAAATATCCCAAACACAAGATGAGACGTGCATAGAAAACACAGTTAATCAAGTTAGGCCAAACGACTTATTTAGACAATAAATTTGGAAATACAATTAAATTATAACAATTTCTTTGGGAGATCATTCACTTTTTTTGGTTAGTATATATTGCTAAAAATACCCTTTACTTTCTGTGTAAGTAGGGGTATACGGTGTCTTTCGGTTTGGTATGCACGTGTACCAAACAAATAATTAATATCTATCAGCAATTCAGACAATTCATGTCGTTTTGACACTCTTTGATGTGGCGCGATATATCGCCATATACTACATCCCTTAATCTTTACTACTAGTTTTAATGTGAAATAAACATGAATTAACATCTCATGCCTCATTGAATAGCACAATCAGGGGTTCACTCGCGGAAAGATGCGATTAAAACATTTAAACAGCTTGTAAACTGTAGCATTCTATCTGTTGGTGATGTCTTAACTATTTAATGTAGGCTATATTTAAATAAATCTTTTATGAAACAAGTTATGACAGCCACTGTGTAAATGATTATAGCCTACAACAAACAGAAATTATAGAATTTAGAAGTTAATTTAAAAACTGCATTGAGTGCAGTTTACATGTTTGCAAACCATCACGTTTGTGTACCGTTACACCCCTATGTGTAAGTATCATATTTCTGGACCACATGTAATTTTACATGTAAACCATTATACCAGTGATTGTGTATGGAAACAGCTTGTTGGCCATATACAAAGGGTAATACAACTAAGTGAATCCAGCACACTCCCTCTTTGAACTGTTACCGTCTGGTCGACGCTACAGAGCTCTGAGCACCAGAACGACCAGACACAGGAACAGTTTCTTCCCTCAGGCAATCCATCTCATGAACACTTGACAATAAAACGCAGAACACACAAGTCTATTATTTATTCACCACACTTCCCTTTTTTTTTTTTTTTTTTCCATTTCATATTTGCACATATCAGACCTGTACACACATTTGTCTAATATATTTGCACATATTTACACATATTTGCACATATTTGCACATATCAGACCTGCACACACATAATTGTCTATATTATATATTGTGTTTTGCTGTTTTGTACATTGCCTATTTGTATATTTGTTTACTATTCTTTTATTATCTGTGTCCTGTCCTGTTGCTGTCTTTCTGTTGCACTGTAGAGCTTCTGTCACTATAACAAATTCCTCGTATGTGCAAACATACTTGGCCAATAAAGCTCATTCTGATTCTGATTCTGATTCTGAAGAAATCTGCTTGTTTTGTTCAGACCCTCACCTGAAGAAGCAGCCCAGTGGCGTGAGTCCCTTGATAAGGTCCTTTCCAACAGCTGTAAGTATGGTGTTTATCTTAATGGCCATTCGGTTGCATTTTACATCTTAAAAGTTCTTCCAGGCAATCATTTGAGGGTTTAGTCTATCAGTTGACTATGCAAAACACATTTTAAAACAGTTTAGAACCTCTGGACGTCTGTTATGTTGCACTGATGCACTTGATTCGGTATGCGTAAACAGCTTGTGCTTGAACGGACTCATTAACCTTTGAAAGCTACGCATCTACGAGAATGTTCCTAACAGTAGTTTATATTTATAAAAAAAAGTTACGTGTATACATAAATATTTTCTAAATGACTTACAGACTTATAGTGTTTTCATTTAGAGCTAATTATAATTACTAGAAATTTTTAAAAGAGAACTTTTTGCTTCATTTATTGTTTTTCCAATTGAGGATGTCCTGATGAGGTTACTTTTTAGTTTTTGTGTATTCTAGGAATATTTCTAAGTATAGAATTGTACACACCTAATTCTTTGACAATCCTTATTGAAATTAAAGCTGCACTACACAAGTTGCCACTTGTGGTTGAAACAAAAATTGCAAGGTTATCATTGCTCTTCTCTTCATGGATATTTCTGATGCAAGGTTGCAAGAAAATCCTATGAGAAGTATATTCAAAAAAATTACTCGCCATAATAGCCAGACCATATTTTCTCACTTTACAAATATGCAAAGATGCAAAGATAAATGAGGTAAACCTGAAATATCCCACCAAACTGAATTTGATTGTTCAAAATATAAATTATCATTATATGCTTAAGGCCTGTTCACACCAAAGATGGTTTTAAAAATCATTTTAAAAGAAACAGAATAACAGAAGAATGACTTGTTTGAGCGTTCAAAGCAGCAGACAGCAAGAATGTTATCATCTGTTGTTGTGAACACTAATATATTTTTCATTTTAGTTATCATTCTTGGTATAAATGGGCCTTTGCTTTGTGAATCTGCATAAGTACAGAACACAGTCTGAACAACGATTGCTTCTAGTCCAGCTTTAAAGTGTATTCAGCAGTAAATTATTAAACTCTTCTTTATCATTGTAAAACCCATTTTCTGACTTGTTGTTGGTTCTTTACAAAAAACAAACACAAGCAAACCTATAAAAACAAAATGTCAAAAAAGATCCTTTGTTTGCACAGAAGGGCTAAATTAGTCAATTATAGTTGGGAAAACAAATCTTTGTTATTCATTCAGTTATTTGTTTCAAGGCCAGTTTGTTATGTTTAATTGTAACAATTTGCC
Source organism: Tor tambroides (assembly GCA_021397915.2). Classification (NCBI taxonomy): domain Eukaryota; kingdom Metazoa; phylum Chordata; class Actinopteri; order Cypriniformes; family Cyprinidae; genus Tor; species Tor tambroides. The sequence continues at coordinate 43,057 of JAFVLL020023504.1, read as the reverse complement.
TTGTAAAAATTGTTCATTTTATTTTAGAGTGGATTGTTTGCAGATTAGCCTATAATCAGTCCATACTGCATTATGTATTTTTTTGATTCAGTGATAAGAGCATTTCTTTTGTGTTGACACTGTTGAAAAACTCTATTATGTGCTTTGAAATTAATTTACCCTAAATGCTGCCTGTCTTTTTACAACTGTTTGTTAAAATCATTCCCACACAAATAATTGCAATTCTTAAAATAAATCTGCATTGAATAGTGAATAATTACTTTGATTGATCCACAGAGGTTGAATCATGTAGTACTTCAATACCACATGCTGTTATACAACATGGACTCATGAGGGATTGCATTAAGGGCTGTGTGCCCTAGGCATGCACGGCGGTAATGTTTGGATAAGGATGTTAAGAGCTGGTGAGACCGGGGTCTCCGGTGGCAGTGTGTCGCCAACACATTAGCACAAAAACAACACACAAAGCTGTACTCACTCTAATAGCTTTTCCACATTTTTAATTCCATAGATGGCCTGGCCACCTTCAAGAGCTTCCTCAGATCTGAGTTCAGCGAGGAGAATATTGAATTCTGGGAGGCTTGTGAGGACTTCAAAAAGACCAAGTCCCCCCTGAAAATGGCCATCAAAGCTAAAAAGATTTATGAGGACTTCATTCAGACCGGTGGGCCCAAAGAGGTTTGTTTGTTTTGCCATTGATTTTTTTTTTTTCATGGTAATCACACTTAGATTTACAGTTCAGATAAAAGGCACATGCTTCAGAGGTAGAAGGAAACAGTTCTCCATCAGACCCGTTATTCATCTCCTATGAAAATATGTTTCATATCAAGCTGTTTAGATCACTGTATAAACACTGAGGCCAATGTTCTCCCCCCTAAATGTCCCCAAGGAGCTATAAAAAACTTGAAAATGATGGAGTATCTGTGAGTTTTTTTGTTTTTTTTTTAGTTTAATGAACTTTGATTAAAATTAATTGACCTAGAGCTCCACATTACCATAGATTTCCACTGAGGTATCACTCCTTCAAGTTATTTTTTTAGGTCAACATAAGCTTGTATATAACATTTTAGGAATATTGTTTTAACTACATGATTGCTGGTTACGTATATTTGATATTTCAGCACCATAGGCTATGTATAACTTAATAAAGATGCAGTTTTCCACTTCAGTATTTGCCAGGTCATTTCATAGAATTTTTCTAATAACCAAAAGGTTGTAGGTTCTAAGCCTGTGCCAATAAAACCCGCTTTTAAACCAACACTGTTAAAAAATAATTTAGTAAATGATCATGTTACATAAAAAAAATGTTTGTATCAGGATGTTTGCACAGCCGTGTGCTAAGGTTTAAAGTATAGTTATGTAACAGCCATTAGAGAACACACACATGCAAACCTTGATAAATGTAAACCAATAACCATTTGTTTCTTAGCGATCGTAACGATTTTTAAAATCAATGAATGCAAACAGTATCTCATTGACATTTTATATATAACTTTTTTCTAATTCTGTGATTGTTTCCGCATCAATATTTGTATAGTTACGTAACTTTTTTTAGCTCTGTTCATTCAATATTATGATCAAACACTTTGATTGCACATATTACAATATAGCAAAACAATAATCTAAACACATTTAAATATAAACAAACACATATTCAAAACGAATGGAAAAAGTCATGCACACTGTTGCTGCCTGCAAAAATGTAATAACACAACTCAAAGACTTCTGAAGCATTTTTCTATATCAGGTTATGTAAGGAAATTGATATGGTCATGATAATGTTTAAAATTAATAAATTAATAAAAAAGAATACAATTCTCTAATCAGGCCTGTATTCGTAAAAACTGCAGGGAATCAGTCAAATTGGATGACTTCGTTCCAGAAGACTGACTGCTCCACGGCCCCCCTAGAGTGCTAAGAAACTGTCAGAGTTGAAATAATGTTTCTTACTCATTATTTTTGTCCAATTTGAAGCATTTTGTGACTGTCGTTTACACGCTTCCTCCTTATCACCAATATCATGCTTGTAGGTGAACATCGACCACTGCACCAAAGATGTGACTCTGAGGAACCTGGTGGATCTTTCTCCCTCCACCTTCGAGCTGGCTCAGAGCCGGATCTACACCCTGATGGAGAAAGACTCCTTCGGTCGGTTCCTGCGGTCTGAGCAGTACCAGGAACTCCTCAAGTAAACTGACTTGTCCAGCTGCAGGGAGACTCGTTACTTTGGTCACAAATTTATGTTACAGAAAACAATTTTACTCAAAGTCTTTACCATACACTTTTTGACACATTTCTAAAGCCCATTAAATGATACCAAAGTTGGTGAAAGTGGAAAACATCAGGCACGGTTGCAATATCTCCAGCAGCTGCTGAACTGGCCCACTGCTAACAAGAACATCTTAACATAAATTGTTAAATCTAACGTGATTCCTGCCCAGTGCTCTGAATGTCAAAGTCAAGAACATCAATAAAAGAAGTTGATTAGGGTTTAAGACACAGTATTGCTCCTTATAAAAGTGTGATTTGTCATTAGCAAACATATCATTTGTACAAGTGCAAAATGCCAAGGATTTGAAGCACCTCTTAAAATCTTGTATATATGTCCTATTAATTGGAGTCACACTCTTTTCTGACCCCTGTAGACTCAATAAAGACTCAAACTGATCCCCACTTGTAATTTATGGCTTTCCGGATAAGTGCAGAAGTGGTTCATGTACTTTTGATGAGGACGTTCTGACCTGAGCACCTAAGCACCGTGTTCATCCAGGGGAAGAGGCTGGGGAATGGGAATGGGACGGTGTGGGCTTTTTCTTGGAAATGTCTGTGTTAACATTAAAATGCCCAAATGGTAAACCAATGGAAATCATTGGGAACAACCCACTTAGTATTGAAAGCTTCACTATAATTCAAAGCTTTAAAAAAAAGTGTGACATGTTAAGATGCACTCCAGTTTCTGGGAACTTGTTGTTTGGGTTACCGCTATTGAAAGTTGCTAAGATGGGAATATCAAGTAGGAGGGAATCTCTATAAAGCACTGGGCACATAATTTTTTATTCTAAAGGAAATGTTTATTCCCAAGCCACTTTTAAAGCAGAACACATTTAGATTAAGTCATGGAAACCCTAAACATCCGAGTGTTTTTTCCAACTTTCTACAGCAACCATTTATAACAGTACCATAAATATATACACACTGTAAGATCTATAAACTATTACACTCTAAACAAGAATGATTGCTGCCAAATGTTATTGAAGTTAACATCTATTATTTGCTCTTAGCATGTGCAGCCAGTCGTGAGTTGTAAGTCAAGTTATTGCATACAAAAAGGCACATCAAATATATGTAACCCGCATGTGTTATATTCAGTGTTTTTTTGCATGTTTTTATTTACAGTTTTTTTTTTTCAGCTGCTTGCACACATTTTAAAAACTTTGCCTCTTTTTTTCAAAACTTTACACACAAATCCAAGAATTGCAAATACAAAATGCAAAATGCCTCACATCTCTTGCAAAATGTAGCACTGCATTCAAAATATCACAAACACATCTCAAAAGCGAATATTTGCAACACCTTTGCCATAATAATTCCTGTTAGATTTCTGTGTGTTACATATAGAATTGTGGTTTGTGTTTTGCAAAAAGTGTTTTATGAAATTGAAAACCGAGTCTAAGGCCAAGAATTAGTGTATGGTTTTGCAGATTTGGTGTGTGGTTCTGGTGTTTGAGTTTCAGGTTTCAGAAATTGTGTGACAAGTAAAGATTTTGTGTGTAAGTAGTTGAAAAAAACTGTAAAGTCTGTTTCGCTGACACATATACTCTTGCATGTTTCTTTATTAAACTGTGTGTAGCTATGTCACTAAATCTAATAGCATTCATTCATAAATGAGCAGTGGTAGGTGCTTCCAGAAGTCCTTACTGATGTTCCAAAAGCAAATTATTAGTTCACTGCAGGGCAGGTTTAGTTTAATATGGCTATCAATAACTACAGGCATCACCAACGTGAAGTAAATTAAAGAGAAATTGAATGAATTCAACAAGAATTAGTTACAATTTAGTTCGATTTAAAAAATAATCTTTTAAAATCATTACATTGGCTTAAAAAAATACCAAAATTTTGTCAAAATTGTCAGTAAGGACTGACAGAGTACCTTGCCTATACAAGAAATCTGCATAAAACTATATGCATGTATGTTTGTAGTTGATCATATAAAATCCATAATCACATTAAAGTTCTGAAAATTTATTTATTTTTTCAGATGTACATATCAGCCATTTATAAATGATTTTAATTTATTATCTTTAAGATTGCTTGTCTGTTTGTTTGATCTTCAAGGTAAAAAGTACTAAGATAAGAGTGTGTCCTTTCTGTTATTTAATTTGTCAGTTTGTCATTTTCTTCACCAAGCAAGACTAGTGAATTGAACAGAAGTAATTAAGACACTTCAAAGTTAAGCTTTGTTTTCCTCCTCTATATTATAATTGTCTTGAATCATCATGGAATTACTCAACGTTGCTTAATGGTACTCCCATTTCGGCAAGCATGTAATTTCAGTAAAATCGGAGAACGCTGTTAAAATGCTAAATTTAAATAATAATGCAACTGTTTCCTGACGTCCCGCACAGCAAGCTCTCTCATCTGTTTCATTTAGCCACTCGTCCAGAGTGTTTTATTCACACAACCATAATAAGATGAGAGGCTCTGTGTGAAGAATAAAAAGATATAAGAAGAAAACAGAGGAAGAGAGAGGTGGAAAATTGAGATGAAGCAGATGCGATGAGAGGTTGCCAGAATAAACAATGTCAGACGCAAACATGTTCACATTCATTACCACTCTCATTCCTAGAAATAGACGTATGACTCGTGACTAGGGGTTAAACCCCTTGTGTACTGGCGGAACCGAAAAGACATTTCTTCAACCATTACTGAGATGCATCAAAAAGGCACCCTTTTCATAAATGCCAAACAAAAGAGCATCTCCATTTTGCTTATAGGTCAGCATCAGAAAAACAGTTCTTAATTAAATTGTTTTTGTTGTGCTGCTTTTATCAAAGACATACAAAAACATGACTCATTTCATTTAAACAGCAAATGCATGCATCCAATTAATCTCTGCTTAAACAAGGTTAAATCCCTTCGAACACTCTGTTATGACAAGAAGGCAAATCAGAATATTAAATTAAGCCGGAGAAAAAGTACAAAATCACATACAGTGGACCAAAATAGCATTTGGACACTCTGAGCCACATTTAAAATTGTCTAAATGTATTTGTATTAGGGTACATTTACATGACAACAAAGTATTAAAAACAAAAACGTTCCCTTTGCATTTTTGTTTCACGTGTACTAGAGGACAATGTTGTCAAAACAATCCCCACTCACACGGATCCACAAAAACAGCTAAAGTCACTGTATTATTTATGCATGCCAGACCAGTAGTTGGCAATGGCACTTTGGACAGAAATATTATGCACATATACCTTTAGACTGAACACACACTCATGTTTTGTAGTTTACAAAGAGATGATAATGGTATTGTTTACAAAAACTTTTCAGACACCCCAGCACTGTTGTCATGTAAATGAATGGCCATATATATATATATATATATATATATATATATATATATATATATATATATATATATATATATATATGTGTGTGTGTGTGTGTGTGCGTGTGTGTGTGTGACCATGGACCACAAAACCAGTCATAAGGGTCAATTTTTTGAAATTGAGATTTATACATAATCTGAAAGCAGAATAAATAAGCTTTCCATTGATGTATGGTTTGTTAGGATCGGACAATATTTGGCTGAGATACAACTATTTGAAAATCTGGAATCTGAGGGTGCAAAAAAATCAAAATATTGAGAAAATCACCTTTAAAGTTGTCCAAATGAAGTTCTTAGCAATGCATATTACTAATCAAAAATGAAGTTTTGATATATTTACGGTAGGAAATTTACAAAATATCTTCATGCAACACGATCTTTACTTAATATCCTAATGATTTTTGGCATAAAAGAAAAATCAATCATTTTGACCCATACAATGTATTTTTGGCTATTGCTACAAATATACCCCAGCGACTTAAGACTGGTTTTGTGGTCCAGGGTCACATATATGTATGTATATACCGTATATGCCTTTCCCTGTGTTAAATTTGCTTTTCTGCGATATTTTTACAATTGCTATTACCCTATTGGTCTCAATATTGACTGATGTGATAATGGATGCACACTATTAAAAAGGCTTTTTTATGTTTTTGAAAGAAGTCTCTTATGCATATCAAAGCTGCATTTATTTTTGTAAAAAAAAAAAAAAAAAAACAGTATACAGTATATATACTTTTATATACAGTATAAAATTATTGTGTATTGTGAAATTTAAAATAACATTTCTATGTAATTAATTTTTTTTTTTACATTTAATTTATTCTTATGATGGCAATGCTGAATGTTCAGCAGTCATTATTCCATCTGTCACTTCACTGATGAATAAAATTTCTTTTAATTTAAAAAGTAATCAGTTGTTTTTTTAAGTAATTAAAAACAATTAAAAATGCTTATTGATTTCAAAGTTTTACACAGCTGGAGTGTCAAACAGTCAAATTATCTAAGAACATTTTCCCCAGAAAATGTGCAAATACTTTTATCTTAATTTTTAACAGTATATTGTTTTATAATTTCAGTTAACTTCCTATTGTGAAATGTTTTGTTTTTGAAACAATGTGCTTGTCCTATTCCTCTTTAAAATAAACGCCACAGGGTTTGAAATTTTGTTATAATGCAAATATATTCATACATTATGTGTTCAAATACTTTTATGGCCACTGTATATCTGTATCACAAATAGCCTGTCCATTCACATGCCAAATTTCTTTTTATGGCAGTGCTCATTCGACACAACTTTGGTGGTGTTACCTCAGTGCTGAAACTATGTACAACAGTCACGTTTCTTTCCATACCAGGGCCAAACAATATTAAATCTTATCCAGGTGTTAACACCAGTCTTACGACAGCTCGAGCTGCAGCTATAACAAGGTACAAGAGTGCGAGTGAGTTTGTGTGTGTGTGGACCAGGATGCTAATCATGTCCTTATGGCACAATAATGCTGTTCCTGCTATTTGCGCATGCACACAAATGGAAACAAATGTGGCTCGTACGCACAAAAACAAAACCAGAAACCAGATAATGACTGCGCAGGGCTCAGATGGAAGGAGAGATAATGCTCTCTAAATACTCACTTCATATGGTCATTTGTGTAGTAAAACCAGACCGCTCTCATTAAAGAGACAGCTGTGAATTTGCACTGTTTTTGATGGCTACCAATAGGTGAATGTAAATTCTAGGAAACCTAAATACTGAACTGGTAAGTTTGACTTATAAAACAGTTGTTGTTGTTGTTTTTTCTTTCTTTCAGCAAACACCCAAAAATCCAAAACAATGTTATTATATTGTTGCAGCTATTTCCTTAATGCATTTCATACACTCTCAGAAAAAAATTACAAAGCTGTCCCTACGGTGTCCTAAGGTAAAAAGCTACATCTTTGCAATTTATTTACCCTTAAATGGTACATTTTAGTACTTTAAATCAACTGTATGCATGTTTTTTTACCTTGAAATATCAGTTTCAGAATAATTCTGACTGCACACTGTCGTCTGTTCTGTTCTAAGCTTTCATCGATTTTGGACACAGCTTATGACTTCATTTAAATATCCTTGGAAAGCCCTATACCAGCACCAATAGCGCCTGATTAAATTTGCCTGGAGTTGTTTAGTCACTGCGCACTGAAAACCAACTCGTTTAATTCAGCCTCTAGTGTTTCCTTATAAATAGGTTTTCAGATGCAGTATACAAATATGGCTCATTCTTTTTTGGTTCAAGCAAGTTCATTGCTGTTCTGTGTGTATGTGTCTGCCATTTCAAAAGGTGCCCACTTCAATAACAATGATCAAACAGGCACTGCAGCACCTGAAGCGCCAGAGCAGAGTGTAATTGCATCAAGCCCTGTGCTGAGCCATAATGAGCAGCCTGCTGTCCTGCAGCAAGATCCTGCCACGAAACAGAGAACACAGAACAGAGAGAGAAAGAGATAAATCGGTCATGAAAAACAGCCTGTTCTCTGCGCTACCAGACGCTCATTTGCTCCTCTGTAACTGCAGGCAAAGGGAAAACATGTCAAGTCAGTGTAGACGAGGGGTGATGAGAAGTCACACATTTCTTTTGGGAATGTATAACAGCTATGCAGATGGTTATTGAATTGTTTTTGTAGGTTGTTTTTAGCAAATGTGAGCACATAATGGGACTTGAGTAACTTTGTGAAACGTTTACCTATTATATTCAAAGCTGGATTGTCAAAATAACTGTGATGGTAATGGCAACCTCCATAATGACTTTCACTCAAAGTCATCAGCAACATCTCAATTTCACTAGCATTTTCTTTTGTGCTGAATTTAATTGAACAGAAAGTTCAGGGTGCAAAGGGGCTGAAAGCCCCTCTGTGTAAAAAGACCCTTTTGAAAATATTTTCTCTCCAAAACACCAAATTAAAACAAGCACCACCACAACATTTTCCTAAACAACAGTTAGTTGCTATGCTCTGTAAAACATTACTTATCCATGTGGTCACTAAATTTTCCTTTTTAAATAAAATACATAAATAAATAATAATAATAATAATGATAATAATAATAATAATGTAACTTAAAATTGATGCAATTTAATTTTTTTTTTAATTTACACATTTATTTAAACACAATTATTGTGTGTGTGTGTGTGTGTGTGTGTGTGTGTGTGTGTGTGTGTGTGTGTGTGTGTGTGTACTTAACCATATTTTGGGGACAAATTTGTACCCAAAAGTGAGGTAAACCTGACAAAATCTCCAAAAACCTCCCTTTGGGGACGTCCTCATTTGTAAAATGGGTTTAAAAATAAACTAAACAAAGTTTTTTTGAAATTGTAAAAATGCAGAAAGTTTCCTGTAAGGGGTAGGGTTAGGTGTAGGGTTGGTGTAGGGCAATAGAAAATACGGTTTGTACAGTATAAAAACCATTACAACTATGGAATGTCCCCATTTGGATAGCTAAGTAAACGTGTGTGTGTGTGTGTGTGTGTGTGTGTGTGGGTGGGTGTGGGTGTGGGTGTGTGTGTGTGTTTGTGAAATAAACTTACCTTGAATTTTCATTTTACAGCATTAACTGTAATTCCTATAGAACATTCTACCTCTGACAAGTTGACATTTATTTTGTACTTTTGATTTTTTGTGATTTTACCCCATCCTGTTGCTTTCAAACTGTGTTTCTTTTTTATTATGTGAAAAGTGCTGTTTATAACATTTATATTTTTGCCACACAATGTAGGGCATACAACTATACATTTTAAAATATTTGTTCTTAGCCCTGGGTGTAGCATATTTATTTATTTATTTATTTAGGCAAATATGCATAAGTAGTATATTATTATTGTTATAAATTGAGACTTACGGTTTTCACTTTTGTTCAAAAGTATAAAATCATTGGTTTTTCAATAACCAATCAAATATTTTGAAGTGGGACACTAATTCAACACAAGATTCAATCTGCTTTATAATGCCACTACTATATAGTTGACAGGGAAGGAAGATGGAGGATACCGATTCTGAAACAAATTGTTTTCCATAAGTGAGAAAGAAACAGATTTGTTTTGAAGCATGTGCAAAGTGGGCTCAGCAACTGTGACAAACACAATCAAGAGTCATTTCCGAAACATGCCTTCAGTATTGTAGCTGTTGAATATACATTGTTTGGTTACTAAAAACAGGAAAATGTTTTTTGTTCCTTTAAAGAATGTTCAAAATGAGCTGTACATGGTTTATCATTTGCTAAAGTTGTTATTTGCCATATTTCTTTGATTATTTTACTCAGAAATCTTGTCCTATGTTAATTTTGTCTCTATAAGCTGGTATTTTATACCATTTATCCCGCTCTTTCCCTGGGGGTCCGGATTCTTTTTAGATCCTGAATGTGGGGGTAAAAGCCCGCTTTATTCATTGCCTTTATTTTGAAATGATTTTCAGTAGAGCTTCTTTGATCATTTCTTTTCACAGTTGCTTCATCAATCATGTTTTCAATCATCATACACTTTGAAAAACTTTTCCTTTGTACCCTACAGCTCTGTGTGAGATATACAGCAATACTTTATATTAATCATTTTCACTCATTACTGCATTTGTGTTTATGTTTTCATTTGAATGTAATACACTTTTGAAGTGTCACATCATTTGTTTACATCCCTAGATTTTCTCTGTTTCCTACTTCAAAAAAGTAGGAAAGACGTGAAAGAACTGAACGTTCCCATCCTGTATTCGTCTTGCAATGAACCCACTCCAGTTCAGCCTCTTTGTGCACTTTTTACTTCACAAAATCTCTCTGCATTGTTTTAAGCACGGTGAGAGATGAGATGAGACTGGATAATATAGTACGTGTGTTCAAAAAGAGTATTGACTGTTCTCTCGCAATATTTCAAACATCTTAAAAACACTCCTAATTAAAACCAGGTGCTTGCATGTGTGCTAGGTCACATTGACTTTGCCAAGATAGTCGTTTCCTCTGCTGTTAAGAGCTGTAACTCTGTTTTTAAATAATTCTTTATCAGTGTACCTTAGGAAGGAGAAATAGGATACATGATGAACGTGTCAATATAAAGAGTTAATAAGTAATCTTACTGAAATGGACAGTTTGAGTTTTGCTACATAGTTTTCTAATGCTCTCTGTAATTTTAGAAATATCTGAGAAATACCCAAGAGAGAACTTATAGTTTTTGAGATATCTGAACTTCCTGTACTCTTTCGCTCAATGTCCTAAACATCCACATACAACGTGCTGCAATCCTCCATTACGTCACACTCAGGCTACATGGGTGCTCATTATCGTGTTTTGAGAGATAATGGTTATTGACATGAAGCTTTAAAAAAAAAACATTCAAGATTCTGCTTTCAGTAAGGAGACAGACAGTAACTAAATGCATTTCTTAATTTAAATACTAAAAAAATTGAATACTATTAAATACTATTTGCTTACTTACATACTTACTTGCAATTAATTATTTTCTGAAGATGTATGAATGGTTGACTACACAGTTTTGTTTTAGGTTTTGAACAGTGTCATAAATTACTCTTTTTGATCTCTCTCTCTCTCTCTCTCTCTCTCTATATATATATATATATGTATGTGTGTGTGTGTGTGTGTGTGTGTAATGGGCATAAAAAATCTTAAGAATGAAATATATCTTCAAACATACGAAGAGTTCAGATGCAAAAGCCTCTAAGTGCTGTCTGACATTTTCTTCTAAAATGAGCAATTTTCTTGTTTATGTTCAGTTATTTCACTTTAATGGCAATGAAAAGAACCTATTCATTGCCATTAAAGTGAAATTACTGAATCTACACATAGGAGCCAGATAAAAATGCCCATTTTAGAAGAAAATTTCAGTAACACTTTATTTTACGGTTACATCTATCAGTTGCTTATTAGCATGCATATTACTAGAATATTAGCCATGTATTAGTGCTAATTAAGCACATATTAATGCCTTTTTCTACATGACCTTATTCTACATCCCTAATCCTACCCAATACCTAAACTTAACAACTACCTTACTAACTATTAATAAGCAGCAAATTAAGAATTTATTGAGGGAATGGTCGTAGTTAATAGTTAACAAGTGTTACCTATTCTAAAGTGTGACCAAAATTTCAAATGGCACTTAGAGGTTTTTGCATGTGAACCCTATATATGTATAATTTTATATATATGTAAAATTAGGAGTTGTCTGTTGGATCTACTAGTATGAGACCATTTGAATTTTATGATGTCATTTTATTCATAAATATGACAAAAATAAATATGGAACCAGTAAACAAATATGTAAACAACTCACATTTGGCCATTTATTCTAACAGGAGCATTTGTGGTTTGATATGTAATGTCTGCCTTAAAGCCAAGACACGGTTTCACTGTGGAACGAATCGTAAATCATTGGCAGTGACAGGTTATACATTGCACATGCACATTTATCACATTCACTTGTCATTTTGTGGATTATGAAGAATGGCCAATACAAAAAGGAAATGCTGGAAATTTCACGTTTTAAGTAAAAAGAACATACATCACCTCTGAAGTTAAGATAGCTTATATATAAACATATATAAATATACAGATTACATAACATTACAAGAGTAAAGAGAATACAGTTGGTTATAAGTGATGTTAATGGTCCTATTCTCATCACAGCTCAAATAAAATCCTAAGCAAAAATCCATTTCTGTCTGTAACAGTCATTTAGTTGTAAACTACGTCACAGATGTACTGTTTTCCCAAAGCCAATTCAATGGAATTTCAAGGTTGAGGAGTAGATGGGGGTTATTTCTGTTGATGGCAAAAACATTGCCTGAACAAAACCCATTCAGAACATGACTGTCATGCTCAAGCAGTGATCAACTACACACTTTCAACACTGCTGCAAAGATAAAATTTTTACAATCACAATGACTGAACCATCTAATGAACTCCACCTTTTTACTCATAAACATGAACGAGCTTTACAAAGCCAAATGAGTGGAAGTCACATTATGGCAAAGTTCGTCATATACTTTGTTCATCTAGGAGGAGATGGTTTGGTTAGGCATAACTAGGCAAGCACTGATTGTGGTCAGAAACATGACGTTTTCCTTTCTTCTCTAAACTACAGGGTTTGTTGTCCAACGGTGGTTGAGACAGTTCTAGGAACAGTTTGGATTTCAGGAATCGCCTGTACGAGTCCTTTTCCATGAGGGTGAAGATTTTACTCTGAGCCTCCTCAAAACAGGATGCGTCACACCTTTCCAGATTCTTTCTAGTGAGTTCTCTGGTGGCCGAATCCAAATTCACCTAAAAAAAATAATGGAGATTTATGAGTACATTTTAGATGGGATAAGGGAATAGATATATTCCAGTCAAGTAGCGCTCTCACCTCGCTAGGGGAATCGGCTTCAACGTATCGCTCAAATATCTTTCTAGCATTCACATTCATCTTGTCCACTGACGTCTGCTTGAAACCTTCACAGGCTTCCCAGAATTCAATGTTCTCTTGACTGTACTCGGACAGTAAAAAGGAAGTGAAAGCCTTCCGACCGTCTGAAAGGAAAGAATTTCAGTGAGACTCAATACACTGAAAAAACAATAAATTACATTATATATATTCAATAATATAATATAATATATCCGATTTACTATCAGAAACAGCGTCATTTTAGTATCATTGAAAGTTTTTGAATTTGATTTTTATATATTCTGCTTTCAATGTTAATTTTAGTTACAGTTTTAGTAATTTTGTTGTGTGTTTTTGTAATTTATTTTATATATTTATATTTAGTTTAGTTGTTGTCTGTTTATTTTTATTATTTTAGTGCATCAAGTTAAACTAAATGAATATGTGATTTTTCATTCACATTTATTGTGATATTTTTTTTTTTTTTTTTTTTTTTTTTTTAGGTGACTATAACCCTGGTCCAAAGACATTCAAATCTCCATTTGAACTCATTATTCCTAGGGAGCGGATGCTGAGGAGGTTTTGGAATGAAGAGGTCAGGACTTTGAGTCTTGGGGGATTCTCTAAAGACTGTCCTAGTGGTAGATGACCCCTGTAGCCCAGCAGAGCAGAACACTCAAGCTCTTCAGGGGCCACCAGTGCAGTCTGCGGACACGTAGCACACACTCTGGTGCGTGAGAAAAATATGGTCATGGCCTATTAGACTGACAGAAACATAGTCTCCTTTAACAGAGACTTTAATGAGGCCAAGTGCTCTTTGACAGCAAATACAAGGCCGAATAAACAAGAGTCAGTGCAAAAGTCTCCGGCTTTCTCATTAAATCATTACTATGCTGCAACCTGTTCATCATTAACACATGCTGGTTTCTAAGATTTGATCAGGATGGTTGATTTATTTATTGCATAACTAAATAATCTGGACACTTACCTTCATTTTTGATTAGGTTGTTAAATGATGTTTTCCATTTCTCAATTTCAGCAGGAGGGACTCTAGAATCAGAGGAAGGAATTAATAAACAAAATATACAAATGGTATTGTAAATGTAAATAATATCAGATTAGCTTCAGTAATGTTTAAATACTGTAATATCAAAATATGAAATATCTATAATATCAAAATTTGTATTAATGTAAATAAAATATTATTAAAATATAATATAATATAATATTATATTATATTAAGCTTTGTTGGTCCAACCTTACCTGTTCACCACGGTGACCTTCGCGTTCTCCTTCTCCTTCAGAGACTTCTGTTCTTGAAGTGGATCTGACTTTTGAAGCAGGAAGCCAATCTTATGCTTTATGTCTTTGGCGCTGTTGGAGAATTTAACATATAATTAAATGAATCCTTTGACTTTAGAGAATTAGTTATGTAAACAATTATGAAAAACAAAGGCTGGTTTGGAGGAACTTTTATTTTCTGTTAAATATCTCTCAAACGACTGCTTCTAATTTATCACAGACCTAAAAAAAAAAAAACCTTTTCCTATTACTCAAAGCAAATTGTAATATCTTGATACCCAAACAACTGCTTTGCTTTGCTCTTAGTCCACTTCAGAGTATACGGAGCATGAAAACATATATCATCTTGAATGTTGAACTAAAAATTAGAATATCACCAACAATTTCCAATAAGGTAGTTCATACCTTTTCAAGCATGTTGCTGGGAGGGCAGCGAGCCCTTTACACATGGTGCTGGTGTGTAATACAAATCCAACGCTAGAGAAAAAGAGTCTTGAGTGTCACAACGCAGGTCCTCACAATCTCAATGCAGTCTCCTCCTACAACTGTCCTTTTATACAGCCCCAGCCCCCACAACACAATAGCCAGCCAATCACAACAGAGGCATGAACAAAGCAGACGCAAAACCAAGTTAATTTCCAAAGTTTATTAAAGGAAAGAAGTTTGTTGTACCTAGATCACTGATGTATAATAAACATGTGATGGCATTTTTGTGGTGTACTTGTCCTGCACATTTTACATGCTTTATTTGCTTTTGGACTTTTTTATGTTCATGTGTGCAATAATAAAAAAATAATAATAAAAATCAAATCAAATCAAATCAAATTAAATGAAATTCACATAATTCATAATAATGTAATGTAATGAAATATAGTAGAATTTATAGTGGTTAACTGTAATTTATGTAGCTATAAATGTAATTTTTTTTTGTTTTGTTTTGTTTTTTTTACCCATGTAGTGTGCATTTTTAGACTTGTTACACAAGCCTGAATATATATATTTCCATCCTATTGGTATTAAAATCACTTTAAATTTTTAGTTTTTATTTTTCAATGCAAATCATTTCATCAGCAAATGTCATGTTTTTTATGTCCGACTGAAAATGTCATAATATTGCCTTTATTCACCAGAGCGGTCTGAACAAACAATCACAGCCCAAAATTTATTTGAACTCTTTAACTGACCTCCACGACACCATGCAGCCCCCAAGGTCACAAAAGCTACATCCTCTAAGTTGTCAAATATTTGTGGTCTCCATGCCCGGATTAATTTGTTCATACCCCCAAATGTCCTGAAGAAAGGAATCTGTGGCAAGAAATAAATATTACACATTAGGACTGCTACAAATGAAAATAAAGCTGTGAACATTTTGTTCTGTCCAAGTAATAAATCTCAATAAAACCTTAAAGAACTGTTTCCTTTATGTCAATGCCCCTTTGTTATTTTGAATTGATCAAGTAAATCAAGACACAAATCTCCTCAATGGAAAACAAGTATTTACTACAGTCTAAAAGGAAAAGGCAAAAGGCCAAATTCTGTAATGTTCTGGAGACAGGAACAGACTCCTAATCCCCGGCTGTAATGTAATAGCTGTCATTACCCTGATTTACATATCAGATTATGTCAGGTCTATATTTAACAGAGTGTAAGATCACAAATTATCCTCTAGCAAAGGAAATGCACTTCATGTTGAATTTATGGGAGCATCGAAATCCTGCTAGCAATGATTTCATGAAAGAAAGACACTGCAATTTAGTAATATTAGTAACATTTCACAGTTACATTTGGAATTAACTGAACACTGCATATTATAAAACATATCTTTATGAAAAATGTAGAAAGATCACAATATTTCATCATCATTTCATCTCATTCCTCACATACTAACTTCATCCACAAAACCTGCTTAAAAACACATCTCTTCTCACCCTATCCATTTCAATCTGTTGATACATCCATGCAAAGTATTGAACCAATCCTATCAATAGTTCCAGTTAGTCAGATGCCTGGAGAGATCTAAAGACAAACTTCATCAGAACCAAAAAACAAAGCAGCAAGTCTATCACTTCCAGTTCATTCAACTGCACCAGCTATAGGCCATATAAGGTGCGTATGAATGAACAATGGTTTAATCCAGGGCAAAGTGAGAATGTGATAACCAAACTCACATGAGGTCATATTCAGGAGAAAAGTCACCTCCACCCTGTATTAGCCCACATTTTTCTTCTTATCATAAGTTACCTGGTCCCAGATGTGGGGCTGTGACTCAAAGCATGTGCATCTTTCAGCTCCATTAAGCTTTAACTAGATATTGGAAACTTCAGAGGTCTTTTGCTGATTACACATTCAGTGCAGACTCCAGCAGATAATGATTACTAGATCACTGGATTAATCTGTAAACAGAAATAGAAACCGCTTTCATAGCTAACCACAAAAGAAGTACATTATTACTACTACCACTACTAAATAATAAACGTATTTATTTATTTGTTTGTTTGTTTGTTTGTTTATTTGTTTAAAATGTTATTTTGGGAAATTGTATTTATATATAAAATAATAATAATGACAATATTAAATACATAATTATTATTATAATATAAAATAATTCTAAAAATAATTCAACAACAAAACAAAACAACAATAACTAAACAATATAACTGCATGTATATTATTAGTAGCAGTATTAGTAGTTGTATTAGTATTCACACGCAGTTAAATTGTTTATTCAGTGCATAGCATATTACCATTATAGGTGGAATTTTGACTCTATCTGCCACTCTCCCTCTAACTACCTGCCAAAAAAACAGACTAAATTGCTGTTTTTGATTAGTATGTTGGAAATAGCTAATGTTACATACCTTTGACCATGTCTTGAGGCTGCATGTGTAGATGTTTAAAAGCTGGACATGTGCCTAGTACAGAATGTCCAATACTACAAAATAGGCCAATTTCTGAAAATTGTCATCTGATGGTTACGTTTACACCTCAAAGTGGAAATACAGGCCGATTACATGCAGACTTTTCCGAGATTGTAGCCCTGAGTTCTATTGATTTTTTTTTTCTGGCAATTAATTTGTCCAGGTCTGACTAGTTCTTGTTGTGATTGTCACCTTAATATTCAAGGTTCAATAGAAGTTAGCCTCAATCAGTAGCCTTTGTGGCATATACAGCAGTGTCGAATGAATGAATAAATGAACGAACAAACGAAAGAAAGAAAGAAAGAAAGAAAGAAAGAAAGAAAGAAAGAAAGGTCAAAGGGGAGAACAAGTGAATGGGCCAGTTTTGGGATGAAGCAGAAATGTGAATGTAAATTTAAAAGCAGAATATAAAAGCAGAAATGTGAAGATTATATATTTTTTTAAAGCACTTATTAATTTGTATGTTAAAAACGTGTACTATCTGAGCTGTAAAATCATTGTTTTGATAGTCATTTTGACAGTCAACAAAGTTGTAATATTGGATATCATTTTACACAGAAAAAGTTAGCAAATGATTTTTTTTCTCACACTAAAATGAGCCAACATGCATATTGTTTTTTGTGGCTATACTTTTGAAACTTTGAGTATTTTAATGTTTACAAAATATTTACTATTCACTTCCATTGTAAAACCTTCATGTAACCTAGACCTTTGCTTTTTTCAAGAATTTTTCAAATCTAATCGAGATAATCAACACTATATATGCCACAAGTTCTGGCAACTGACCTTAACATGTATCGAACCCAGAAAATTCATTTAAACATGGAACCACTGAACAATTATTGTGTTCAGTGATTACGCTCAATTTGAAGTGTAGGTTCAGGTCATAGCAAGTGATTTGACCGGGATTCAAAGTGTGGCTCATTTCACATGAAGGGATAGACTCCTTCAAGCTCGATATGTTATACATCACCTCACGACCCTTCTGAGTTCATACTTCAGTTGATGCAGACTGGGCGTATTGATCAAAGAACCAGATTCCAGATGAGAAACAAGCCTGTGAGGTGAGATCACCCCTTTTGGCTCCATAGTGTTTAATGTCGCTCTGTATCTCAGTCTATAAAATCATGAGTAAAAAAAAAAAAACAGAATGGTTCACCTCAGAGTAATGTCATATCAAATCAGTTCCAGCTGCTACGTTTACACAAGAAATGGAGTCGTGGTGGCCTTAGATTGTCCAGGTCATTTTTCACCATAAAACACTCATAAAAAGAGGAAACGGGATTGTGGTCCATCAGCGTCAATGAGACAAACCACAAAAAAATGTTTTGTTGGTACAGTAACAAAATAAAAAAAGTAGAATTGTTCACTTGCTCTGTTCTAAAACGTAGTGGACTACCCTTGGAAGCAATATTCAGGGTATTATGAAGACATTCAAAAAGGTAGCCATCATATTTATGTCGCAATCTAATAAAACTACTTTGAAACAAATTGCAACACTGTGCGATAAGAGACAAGCAATTTGTCTGTGCACATGGGACGTGACACGACTGCAAGACTTGACACAATCAATCAAATATCCCAGCCAATCAGGAGAGTGTGTAGGTGGGCTCTTTCTGCAAACATACTGCACTCACAATGAAATGGATAAGAATATTTCATCATTGTTACAAATACATACTTTGTAAGTGAGTGAATCTTACATTGAATAGATGTTTTTGTTCACACAGAGTTCACATTTTGAGCATATTGAGCATATTTTCATGATCTGAGGTCATTTATTAATTGTAACTTTCAGTATGGCTGTAAAGGTCAGGCAAAATGATATTCAAATACACATTAGACCAGTTGAGCATAAAATGAAGCATTTAAACAGTATTGTTGTCTTAGTTTGTATGCTGTTGTTCCAGTCATGACATCCCAGAATTAGAAACTGTTTCTGAAATAGAATCCCCTGATGCTTGTCACGTATCATGGATGGTTAGGCCAAAACTGATTAACATGGTCTTTTATTCGTGCATCGGGGCTGGTTAGGACAAGCTGGCATCACATGTACAGCATTATGTAGAAGGCATTGTGATATCAGTGGGAAAAAATACATTTAGTTTAAATTGACAGATGACATTTAGTTTAGACTGAACAGCATAAATAATACAGCTCAGTAAAATTTCACTTGCTTGGCAACATGCTAACAACAAACTCTATCAAAATCATTTGCGAGTCGAGTGTCCCATTCAGAGCACTATTTGACTGGCTTACTGAGTTCCTGCCTATGTAGAGTGTTCCAGATGGTCACTTCCATGGTGACGCCTTAAAGGAGCAGTCACATTTATCATTGTGCATGAATTTTCATAGGCAAAATTCGGTCATTTCAATAGGAATCTATGCAATCTGGAATTTCGCATAAGGCTAATAACATTCCCCCACAAAGATTTTGCAACTTCTAGCTAATGACCAACAGAAAGCTGCTTGGTTTGAAAGTGACTTCTATGTATCACTATACTATTGACAACAGACAATGGAAATTTTGCCAAAATTTTGGTACTGTTACTGCACTTTTACAAGACACCTGCCTATGTAGGAAGCTTACTTACTAGCTTTTTAAAAAGAGCTTAACAGGTCAACACACTGTGTTCCCGCCTTCACTCGAATCCCGTTCTCCTTTGTTACGCTAGAGTTAGTCCATCAGCACTGCTTTTACGCATTACCTTCAGTACACATTTCTGCTTGAATGAGAGACAGGTGCTATTCGGGAGTTTAGTCTTATCGGCCCCAGATAAACTGGGAGAGAGAAAAACACAGTGCTCAACACTCAATCAAAGTCTGACTGAACAAGCTCAATAAAATGCTGCCATGGCCAGACATCATAATAACAGTCTTGTCAGTGCAGAAATTTCATTGTGCAGTCAATGAAGAGCTGCAGTGAAGCAACATGTGCAAGCAAATGTTCTGGCTTTTCAGATTGTTCTGTATTTGCACTGTGTCCAAGCCACATTTTTAGTCATGTCTGTAGTAGATCAAAGAGTTTTGTTGCAAAAGTAGCTTTTCAGTAATAAAGAAAACTGTAATCATTTTTCCTGTCACTTATCAGACGTTAATACCATATTGCATCACACACACACACACACACGTGCGTGCGCGAAAACACAAAAACCAGCAAAGACGTCATTCTATTCTTACGCTATGAGCTCAGTTATATGAAATGATTCAACACTCATGCCTCTTTGCTTTATGAAAACAGACACTATTAATACTACAACATTTAGTCATCGTTGTTCAAACCCCACAGACTGACTTTATTCCTGGAACACTAAAGGTGAATTTTTAAAGGCCACTCTTTTAATACAATGAAAATAAATGAGGACTGGGACTGTCAGGCTATAGAATATATGGTAAGCACCATAAAAATGGCTCATATGAATTGTAAAAGTTATACTATAGCTTCATGGGAGAAAAAGACTGAAGTTTAAGTACTACTTGGACTGAGTGTTCATGACAGAAGTAGTAATATCCAATTCACTAACAGAAAGTGCTTTTGAGTTAGATCTTTTCAGTGAATCAGTTCAATGAATCTAGTTTACAAAAACAGTGTTAATGATTCGTTCATGAATCTGAGTGATTTGGTTCTCGCGTGACTCACTGATCCGTTTGTGTAACAATCTTCTATAATTGGAGTGGAAGATTGTCAGTGAATACAGGACATGAGTCATAGAGACTAATTTTATTATATTCATGATACTATATGGTGATTTGGTGTCCTTTTTGAAGCTCAACAGCCTCATTCACTGGAAAAGAACAAACACTGCATTATGCAAAATTTCTTTTCTGTTCCATGCCAGAAAGTTTGAATTTTGAAGTTTATTTTTCAATGCACTATTCCTTTAAAGACAGTCACATCTTAAGCATACAACTGATAAAAAAAAACACCCCATATGGGTGTATCCAAGTCTAAAGTTCAGCTGCTGGTTATCTGTTGTATTTCAACGACTGATGCCGTAACTCAAGACAGAAGATAAATGTATTATAAAACAGGTGCCACTAAGCTTTCTCTACATCGCTCCCAGGACGAGTGATGTTTATGGCCATTTACAACCCTATTTCTGAATAGAAAATGGATTGTAATATGAAGGGTGACAGGAAGGTGACCTCTGTTTATTTTCATTTTCTTTTTAAATATTGACTTGATATTGATGTAAAGATGTTTTCAGACTGAAATTCTGAGTCAAACTGTTACCGTAAGTTGTTTAATACTGTTGACGTGGATGGATTGTGTAGTGTACTATTCCAGTAAGCATATTGTCAGATGCTTCATGACACACTTAAATAATGACAAAAAAACAAACCTCTTTGTCCCTCAACTGTCTGTGAGAGTGAGAAAGTGTTTGACCCATGCAAGGGAGCATGTGTGAGGAATTAATGTGGTCGTGTCTGTTAGCGCTAACATAAATAAACGTGGGAGCTACGTGCCAGGCAGCACAAAGAGAGTGGGATATTTGGCCAGATGGCGTTTAAGGGCTCGTTGGCCCTTTCATCACAGATCTGGACTGTTTATGCATGTGTGTGTTTGGAAACCTGTGCACTGAAGAGATTGTTCCCTTAAATCAGTACATCTTCAGCACACTTTAAAGCGCTGAGAGAGAATGAGGTTACGACAGATTCAGTTTTCATCACTGCTTGATGCTGATTAGGCCCGTTAACAGACTGAACTTCAACCCTAAGTGTTACGAAATCATTGGACACACGGTTTCTCCACACATCGTCTCATCAACGAATTGCAAAGTAAAATTTGATTTAAACATCTCTGATTAATGTTTCTAGTTGAACAAGCATCTGTTGTGAAATCAAGACTGACAAGATAATGGAATTGTTTTTTCACAATGAGATGGTCCATTTGATGAAACAGTCCATTTCTACAGGTTACAGAGGTGTGAATTCATTTATTGGTTTGAAATGATCAGAGGCTCTCTGTTTTGTGGCATGTATTTTAGAGCGTCATCTTTCTGGCCCCTGGCAGTCGTTCCCTCCATTTCATAGTAATGTAGTGCTTTCAGGTCACGTCTCGTCTGCGCTATTAGCCGAGTGAATTGAAATGACAGCAAATGCATCAGATAGTGAATGATATTGAGACTGAAATGACTCCCTTTTATACTTGTCCATTATTTTAGCTGGTGTCATCCTGAAATTTCTATAGGACATACATTAGAGTGACAATAATCTAAAAGTTAGTTTTACCTAACTAAAAGTCGTTAGCCATCTGTTAAGAAATGTGCAGTTGTACAACATAATGCGTTTATTGATCCAATCAGCCTTCAAATTTGTAAACTGAAGTGTTGAGAAGCTGTGGGTTTTAGTTAATCTAGTTATAGTTGATATTTTAACATTCTTTTGTATTATGTTACTGTCAACATCAATATATTTAAGAAGAAAAATCATATTTATAAATAATCTTGAAATCTATTCTACTTATAAATTATTTCAAAGCACAATGAGTGTATATTAAATATGTAAACAGGTATTCAGGAACTGTATCTAAGATTAATCTGCAGGAGAAATAAAAAATGTGGACAATCTTCAAGTCAAGCCAAGTGAACAATTTCTATAACGTAATTATACACTACTGCGTCAAAGCAGCTTCACAGAGATAGACAGGAAATAACTGAGCAATTATGAAAACTGAGCTGTAAAGCAGCTCTAAAAGGCAATAGTGTCATCATTTACCTCAAGTCAGTTCAGATCAATAATGGTGTGAAGGTAATCAATCAACTCTAGTACAGGCAGTTCTACAATAGGCAGCAATGTTGTTATTCAACTCGAGTCAGTTCAATGTTGATTCTGTTCAGTTCAAAACCATGCAGTGCCGATGTTGCAAGACACAATTCAGTTGTAAAGCATCTCTACAGAAAACAATGCTGCCATCATCAAGCTTAATTCAAGTTTTGTTCTCATCCAATGGTGTAAGTCAGTATGGTCTCTTGATAAATTGTGGTCATATCAATAAAGCTACGTGTCTTTCAGACTCCAAATAAGCAAGCCAGAAGGCAATAGTAGAAAAGAACACAAACTCCATCAGGTGACAGAAATGGAGAAAAAAAAATGTTGGGAGAAACAAAGTCAGGGGACAGTTTTCCTCTGGCCTAAACGAACCTAAACATAACACTGTGTGATATTGATCAAGGTATGTCACGTCGGCTAAAGAATGAGTTGTAGTCTGTTCAGCAGGTAGGAAAAACATGAAAATGGAGCTGCCGTTGACCTTGAACATAAAAAGGTTGAAACCACTGGTTTAGATGGGTTCTGTGCTCAAAAGCTGCTAAAGGCTGGAATACAATACATGGCATTTAAAATCTGAAAAATGTTAAAATGCTAGGCATCATACACTAAACAACTGAGAATCACATACCACCAGAGTTTCTAGTTGTTCTGATCACAACAATCTCAAGCAGAAACAGGAGATGCATGAAAAACATTATACACTATGTAATTTTTTATGAAATCTGGCAATTCAAATCTGCAGACTGGCACTGAATTTCGGCAACTACTAATCCAACTTCTCCAGAGGGTAAATTGGGGGCACAAATCTGGGCAAAAGTTGCATAGTGTATTCCAGCCATAAGAAGTTCTTCATATGTTCTCTTTATGTCAATGAGTGTAAATGTCAACATCATCGTATGTCTAAAAGACCAAAGTAAAGTCACACGAAACATGATCTCAGTAATCCAATCAGTCTGCCATTTTATTCCAGATGTTACTTCTGGTTGGAGGCTCCTGTAAATATTTAGTTTAAGTGTAACTCTATGTATAATGGAAACACTCAAATATTTAGTAGATCTATTGCAAATAGGTTCTAACTTACAACTGGTGAAAATGCTGAATGTATTTCAGATTCTTACACTAAATGTCCTTTTGAATCCAATCCAAGCAATTGAATCCAATTATATAACAAGAGCATTGCAGCTACTGTACATGTCACATATTCCATATGGAAAAGAATTATTTGACACAGGGAGCACTAGATTCCTGACCTTCAGTGGAGGTCTTTGGAGGATCTGCAGTCCAACAATCAAGCCTCGGCTGTGGGAGAGGGACTGGGAAAGCTCTCTGGACGCAAAGAGGAACATCAGGACAGATCATGCGCACTTCCACCGTGAAACCTGTGAATGACGCCACGGCTACTATCATTCTGTAAATGTCAAAAAGACATTCGTAGCCTCATGTCATCAGGCAGGGCAAACAAGGTTTTAAGGCACAGATGTGTCATGGATTACGTAGAAGCTGCAAGATTGGTCATCCTATCAGGAAACCAAAGATGAACCTTATTACCTAAAATACAGTCTAATTTAGGACCTGGTGGCTAAGCTTTCAGAGACAAAACAGAGGAAGAGAGTAAAGATGAATAAAGATTTGACCCAAGGGGGAAATACATTCTTAGTGTTTAGTGGCAGACGGAATGAATGAATGATTTTAATAAATATTTACCTCAGCGGGTACTGCTGGTAATTTAGGTGAACCATGAGAGAATTTGTCAACTCCAACCTTGTCATGACTCAAATAGCCAGTGTTTGTTCCTGCACCATTAGTGTTCATGTAAATAGAGACCAGACACCAACATGAACAGTATAACAACATTACACTCCTTTACACCAATAAGGGTATCATTCCAAGAAATGCTGATGTATTGTAGAAACTGTCATTACATCAATGCATATATGTTTTCATCTTTTTATCCATTTAAATTTGTAATTTCTACTCAATTTTAGGAGCTTTCAAAGTTTAATTCAATTTTCTTCATCAGTGATTCTATTTAAAATGGTTTTAAAAGTGCAACCAACCACTTAATTGCTTTGTTGCGCCACCTTTTTAACCACATACTGTATCTATCCACTTGTGGGATATTAAACTACGCAATGACAGTGCAGTTGAGCCTTCAAAAAGGCTATTTCAAAATGTTAATTAAATTAAACAGCAAGACAACAGTGACACTTAGTGGCTAAGCAGACAAAAACAGCCTTTCTGTCCAGTGACTCAAACACACCAGTAAATCTTGAAGACTGTTTAGACATTTGTCCTTGGCTACAATAAAGTATCTGGTTTATTAAGGTCAAGTTGATAAAGCATGTCATTGCCTTGAATACTTCTGTGCTCCAATGAAACCAAGCTATCAACTAGCAACCAAAAGCGATGAAATTTTATATCAAGGTCAGTGTGTCAACATTGATGGCTGAATATGGTTTACGGGCCAAATTAGCCTTGATATGTCCAACCATAGATTAATGATTGTTATTGTGGTGTTTGACAGCCTTGTTATAAAACAAAAAACCTGTTCAACCACATTTGCCTTGAGCTTGACCTTTTACCAATTCACAGAGAAGCTTTCAGCACACACAACGAACACAGAAAACTTAATAGCCAGACTGACCTCAAAACTGATTATTATCAGTGATGAGTTGCATCACATACTTTGACATAATCTTGGCGACTGATCTAATTGATTACCATCTGACATACTTATTGTAATGTAGGTTAAGGGCACAAACAACAAAGAACTATTTGTCTTTTTATGGTCTTCTCACTACCAAGTTATCACTAATAGATGACAATACTTATTTCTTCTTTTCACTCATTATTGCCAGACGGGATTGACAAATAACAATAAATAAATGTATGTAAGTGTTCATTGTTGTTGATACAATCAATGATATTTCAAGAAAGAATTATTTATATAGAGAGGAATGTTAACAAAGATTAAAACTCATTATAGATAATTCAAATCTATATAAGAATTCAAATCTAATTTTATTGAATAGTGTGATAACAGCATTACTGTTTGATAACTTTAACTGAAACTGAATGTTTAAACAAGACTGTTACTGTTGTCCCATTTTTGACCTCTAGTTGCTTACTGTATACCTTGCACTGCAGTGCCCCTCTGTGGATTTTTATTGTATTGGCATAACTCTAGAAGTCCTATACTTAATATTTCGTAATATTTAAAGGATTTGCAATTATAATTTATTTCAGTAGCAGTAGGATTTTTTTTTTAATTCATTTAATTCAGATGCAGAATACTGTTTTCTGCTGCAGAATGCAGAATACTGTCATCAGAGCACATAATACATCAATGGCCTACATAAAATGTTATTCTATCCTTGTAAAAAACAACATTGTGAATAGCCAACAGGCATGAACAAACAAATATGTTCTTAGCTGCTTTGTTGTTTGTACAAGAGTGAGTTTATAGACATTATATGTGGAATCCTCACATCCTGTTTCAGCTGTTCCTGTGCCCCATATTTTTGGGGAATCTTCATTATTAATTCAGGTTAAGCAGATCATCTGTTGATGAAGAGGGTCATGCTCAAATCTTTAAAGATTTAAACACTCAGGCAAGAGCCAGCTTATCTGACCCCCTGGACAGCCAGTGACTTGGCCACAGATTTCCACTGAAGTGGCACAGTTGTTTTGTGATTCAGGATATACAGTAGCATATCCACTCTTTAGATCTTTTACAAAAACTGCATAACATTGTATACATTTTCCAGCCTCAATTAAGACAATTTTGATTTTGACATCAAGTTTAATTTAGCAAATCAACGGCCCTCTGCTGCAACTGCCTCAAGCTCCCCTCCATGTCCAGACTCAACATTAACCATTCATTCTACCATTTTTTTTTAAACATCTCTGCAAATAAAATGACTGAAAAAGTGACAGATAGAAAGGTACTTCTTTATGACACCTTTTTAACAGTTTAAAAGGAGGTTCCCCAACACAGACTGCAGCTTAAATGGAGCAAAATATATTCCTTCCTTTGGTCTCCCTTTTCACCTTTATCTCTCCCATCATTGTATACACCTTCCCACCTTTTCTCCCTAACATAAATCACTCTCCCAAAAGTCACACGCTTTCCATCAATATGCACCAACATTGCACACAAAAACTCTGTCCTCTTCTGAAAAGCCACAAACTGAGGGTCTTTTAAACCCTTGTAGTAACCTGCAACACCTGTGCTCACTAATTAGACCAACCCACATCAAATCAGTCCTTTAGTGAGCTGTACATCCTCAAAATCACCAGTAGAGGGTGAAAGAGGGAGAAAAATATTATTTTATTCTATTCCAATCTTACTTTAATACAGTTTTGTATTTGCAAGCTACCTAATAACTTTAATGCACTACCTGACAAAAATAAATATTTGTATTTCCATGAGCTGGGAGATAAAAGGCATGATGTCAGAACGTTGCTTTCTAGGGCTTCTCACAACCTAAATTATCAGTCTCTTTTATTAAACAAACAGTGAAGATAATACAGGAAATGTATGAGTCAGTAGTTTCTGCCTACACATCTCCCCAGTGGTTACTTTTGTAACATCAACAATTTTTCCAACTTTTTCCCTCTGCCCTAAGCAATCAAACATTTTAAAAATAGAAAGATTCCTGCTTTATACTCCGTAGTCAAGTTCAGAGTTTGAGATGGTTGAAAAGTTCATTTTTTTTATTGCTGAATACTAAAAAACTGCAGCATTAGAAGCATACAGTGGATTATGTTAATGTGCATAATATGCATTTAGCAGTGATAAATGCGGGAAATATCCCTGGCAGAAAGTGTCTCTTATCTAAATAGCAAAAAATAATTATTTGGCCTGAAGCACTACAAAATTTTCCTTAGAGGTTTCCTCGCTCAGCGTTGGAGAGGGGTGTATCCAGAAACTAGAACTGCAATGCTTATATTGGCTGATTTTTCAGGAAAGCAAGTCACGAAGTAGAGTTAAACAACTATATCCCAATAATTCCCAAGATCCATCATATTAAGAAAGAATTAGTATTATTAAAGAACTTAATAAAAGCACATTACTCAAAGACCATCATCTTCATATCAGTGGATCAATAATAATGAATAAGTCCACTGACCAGCAACACTGAAGTGTTGTTCTGATGTATTCAGTCTGTTAGGTGTCATTCTATATTCTGTTAATCCAATTAAAACAGATTTTCTGCTAATTTACACTCAAAAAATTTAAAAAACAATTAGTAACTAAACTGTATGCATTCTGTTTTACCATGAACAATCTGTGAATGCAGGCCATTAAAACTACAGACCGATTAAAGCAGAACTACAGTGTGGGCCATTTAGAACAAAGAAACTTTTCAACAGCAATCTCTTCAAGGTTACTGGATTTGGCTTCATAAAATTGATGGATTCTGGACCTGAGTTGGAACATTAACATTATTTACAATTTATTTTGCCATGTCTGCCCATCTGTTTGCAGTTGTTCAGTTTTCAGACAGGACCAGTGGGGCACATAATGCATTGTTACCATCTGAAGGGCAACTTCTGCTACCAATCCACCTGAATGACTGAATGGGCTGAATGACACTGGATGTTTAATTATTTTTTTAGCCAGTGGTAGGTATACATTGTATTCCAAAAAAAATCCTAACAAAAATATAAAATATATATAAATATATATATATATATATACACACACACACACACACACTCACACACACACACAAAATATATACAAAAGCATGTGAGGTGGAGGAAAAAAGTGAAAATGTTGTGTTTACGTCAAAGATGTTCGTGTGTTACAGGTAGAGATGACATGATATCATGGAAGCAGAAAAAAGAGACTGCACTTACAGGTATATCTACAGTATAGCCTATTTCCAACTAATATGCTGTCACACCCTTGTGGTAAGAAAATAAAAGTGCATTTGTGGCCTGATTCAACACTAACCACACCAACACAGGTGCTGGTAATGACTACTTTATATCGATCTGGGGTGCATTTCCCAAAAGCACTTTAGCCAATATGGTCGCAAGTTCTGCTGAACTCTTTTGCTAATGACGGAACTTGCAACCATAGTTGCTTTTAGGAAATGCACCCCTGATTGGTTAAAGAGGAACAGGCATGTCTAGAGAGTAGGTTGATCAGATTTCCAGATATGCGAGATGAAATGAACAACAAGGTCAAATGAGCTGGCGTGAAGAGAGAAATAGGAGTGAAGGGAAGTTTAACACATTTCTAAATTCTATAATAGATTGAGTATTATGGGTTCTGACAGCAGGGAAAGAGAGACATGTGACATGTGATTTTACATTGTACACAATACAGAAAAAGAGGAACACTAAATGTGAGATTAAAAGGAGGATAGGAATATTTCTTCATGTTTAAAATGTGGCCATAATGCTACATAATGTGGTAGACTATTAATAATAAATGTAGCCTATGAATGAATGAATGAATGAATGAATGAATGATGCATTTATATAGCGCTTTTACTGTGTATTGCCATACACCCAAAGCACTTTACAATCATGTGGGGGGCTCTCCTCAACCACCTAAGAGTAAGAAAGTGGAAGACTAAAGAAAGCCAAGAGAATTCCATACAAACTCTGCTGCTATCTGTGCTGTCTCTAAGATGTGTGCTACTGTAATGTCATTTGGAAGGTATATGCCAAATCTATGTGAGTAGAAAAAAAACTTTCCCATGCTGATGCAGGTGTTTTATGTCTTATGACAACATAGCCTACAGGTGCTATTCCCAACAGTCCAAAATTGGACATGCATGCATGTCAGGGGAAATCTGGCATCATAGACATTTCCAGATATGCCTATGTATTGTGTTTAGTAGTATTCTGTGGTGAAAATGATGTACTGGAAATTACATTTTAATTATTTTTGAAGTTAAATTGCCTACTTTGTCTTGCTAAGACTGATTGTACACTTTCTGTGTAATTGAGAAATTTTGCACAATAAAATAACTTCTAACTTCTGGGGGAAAATAACTTTATTTTAATAAATAAAAAAATGTTATCATCATATAACAAAATGAAGAAAAAAATAATTGACAGTCGCAAAGTTGAAAGATTTAGTAATTTAATTTGTTTCCTTTTTTTTAAAGTCAGTTACAGAAAGGTAGATTGGCCCCATTTGAATTAGAAAAGTAAGATTGATTAAATCTTGGTTAATTTATAGTTGGTCAAACTAGTTTTTAAGACATAGTGGCTATGTTTATGCAGCTGATATTTAGGGTTGCCACCCGTCCCTTAAAATACGGAATCGTCCCGTATTTAAAGGTAAAATGATGCGTCCCGTATCAAATCAATACGTGACGCGATTTGTCCCGTATTTTTGAAAGGGCAACAAGCTGAATCAACAAATAAGTATTTTGCACCCATTTATAATGCTAATAGCAATTATAATGAAGTCAAATTCATAAAAAGTTAGAGAAGCTCATCTTGGCGTCTTTGTTTCCATGGCGATGATGGAGTCGCCTGATCGCGCGCCGTTAAAGCGCTTTCACGCGAGCGCTGCATGCGCTAAACCTGCGCAATTTTAAAACATCTGGAGCTCACATGTGCCCTTTGAACACAAGACTCTCCGGATGTAGGGCTGAATGGGAAAGTTATCAGTAGCTCTGTCCAGTAACTAATGATGAACGCACAGTTTGCAGAGAAGCATTTGCTCACGGTGGACTGTGACTTAAAGGGATAGTTCACCCAAAAATGAACATTTTGTCATCGTTTACACAGCCACAAGTTGTTCCAAACCTGTAATGATTTCTTTCTTCTGTTGAATATAAAAGAAAATACTTTGAAGAATGTGGGTAACCAATCAGTTTTTGGTTCCCCAATGACTCTGATAGTATTTTTTCTCTACTATGAAAGTTACTGAGGACCAGCAGCTGTTTAGTTTCCCACATTCTTCAAATGGCTGAATGGCTGTCCCTTATTTTTGCTCGCTGAAGGTGGCAACCCTAATTGCAGTGAATGTGATTTCACCAAGTGCAAAATGTTCCTGGATCAACATCCTTGTTGATCCTGGAACAACATTCCAAGCAACCAATCAGAATTGAGGGATAAGTTTACAGGAAATGTCAGTTTTAGCCTTACAACCAGAGTTAGGGTTAAGGCTAGAAGGGATACGTATGGCGCTACTGGGCATGCACACATCAATACAGCGTAATTTTTGTCACACTGTACAATAATAGTTACTATTTTTTCTTTCCTGTAAGGGGTAGGTTTAGGGTTGGGGTAGGTGTAGATGTTAATAAAACACAATCTAATAGGTATAAAATTAATTTCATTGTTCATTTCCGGTCGGAGCTGTATCCCTTATAGCCACAACCCAGAGTTAGGTGCTTGTACACCCTTGTTACTCAACTATCATTTCCTTCAGATTCAAGGGATAAATTATGGGTAGGGTTAGGCTTAGGGGTAGGGATGGTTATGTTTTTGGACAATAATGTTGATCCAAGATCAACAAAAGATGTTGATCCCAGAATATGTCTTACTTGGCAAAATCACAGCTTAATTTACGTTTTCTAATTTCCTTAGAGAATGAGTTGCCAACTCGCCTCGACTTAATCCACGGTGTACCGAAGTCTACCACTAGGTGCCATTCTCCGCTCTCCTTGAATACCATTGTTGGGTGTTGAATGTGAAGCGAGGTATTTTTCTCCTCCTCCAAACCTGTGATGAAGCCGTGTTCCAATGAAAGCAGGTGGAATTCCCCCTTTCAACCAATGGCGCTCTGCCCTTGCAACAATCCTTTCGAAAAGGATGTGTGGGCTCGGTTATGGCGCTGGCGTGAAGTTGTTGGAAACGGACAAGCCCAGGAAGCAGGATTTTGGCACTACTACACCAGCTAAAGCTTAGGGCTGCCCGCTTGAATGGGAACAAGTGAGCAGACCATTCATATTTGCTCAAACCTACACCTTGGAAGCCACTTCGGCGACGTCGGATTGAAGATAGTGATTTCTACAAAAGTTGCTCTGTCAAAAGCGAGCACGTATGAGAAATAAGAGTAACCTCGGGCTAAAAAAAAGCATGGATCGCAAGAGTTAGACTGAGTTCTGACTCCCCTCGAGCTGTTTGTGTTTTTAACTGAGGAGAAGGACTAAAACAATCACCATGCCTGCCAAAACAAAGTACAATTTAGTCGATGATGGACACGATTTGCGGATTCCTTTACATAACGAGGAAGCATTCCAACATGGGATTAATTTCGAAGCAAAGGTAAGTTTCTTTTTCAGCGGCATGTTTTGTTTACATCCTGCTGCGAATCCTGTTTCCAGTCCCAGGAAACATTTAAAGTTGTTTTGCCACTGTTGTTGCCACTTTGTTTACATTCCGTAATGTCAATTTAATTGAGCGCGTCAATTCTGATACCACACTAAGCCCAACTTGTTGACAGGCGATCTAATACATTTCATCTCGTTGACTTTCATTTCCAGTATATCGGTAGTCTGGATGTGGCTCGACCCAACAGCCGTGTGGAGATTGTTGCGGCCATGAGGCGAATAAGGGTAAGTTTTTATGGAACCGGTTTACTGCTTCCTAAAGTCGAGTTAGCTTACAAAGTTTACAAATGGCAGTATTTAGTGCTGTATTCGCTGTATTCTAATAAAGCGCCACGACCTGACTCAGCCTCTATTCCACACGGGTGGTCTCTTCATGCCTCGAGCAACAATCAAAATACAAAAGCAGGACAGATCAATGAGCAAATTGCTTACAAAATGAAAGGGTTGGATATTGATAGCCCTGTCAAAGTTGCTTTGATACACATACACCGGTTCTGTACGTTATGTCGCCTTTGGCAACCACAGTGTTTGTGGATTTTCATGTGTGTAAACAGAGAAGAGCTCTTTGAAGTGGGGGTCTTCTGTGTAAAGCACTTAAAGGGCCAGTTTTGGCACCCACCAATCACTGATGAGAATGCACTGGCTTCCTGTGTGGCTAGACCCCCTTGATAAAGATATCCTACAGTGCTATCATGTTTTGTGTTTAAAGACATTTCCCTGCTGGTAGATGGATTAGTTCATTTAAAGACCTCATATGTAGAAAGCTAGTGTTTACTGCTACCTACTATAAAAGTTCACTTTAGCAGACACATTTTGTACGTCATCTTCATAGTTTTCCTGTTTCACTTAATGACACAAATGTCCTCGGTTGAATGAAACATCATATTCATAACATCATATGTGTTATTCTCCTTCCACTTATAAAAAGTAAAGGGAAAACAACAGGTAATTGATAACATTTCGTTCCTTAACACTGATGATCTTCAAGCCAACCTGTTGTTGTCAGTTAGCTGTATTCATGGCAGTTTCTCTAACATTCACTACTTTATTGCTGGCAGGGAGAGTTGTTTTACCTGTAGATATCTACTTCCTTTTCCTGGTAAATTTTGCATTGTGTGGCCCGGCTATTGCAATTACAGTGAAACTTATTTCAGGGAAGTGTGATGTAAGAGGTGGTTTGAATGTAACAATTGAAAGGCTTTTTTTCCTACCAACATCCTGGATTCCAGCATGGCAGCAGACACCAGGTGCAAATGATCCTATTAACCTTTTCAGTGTGCTGGACCCCCTGCTATGGTCTGCTGGCTAACGGGCAACCATACATGCCTTTAAAGCGGGGAATTAATGTGTGGTAAAGCTCAAACACAAAAGTTACACAAAACCAATCATGCTGTAGCAGTTAAGTAGTTAAAGCAGTGACGGCATTGTTTGAAGTTAACTTGTTTGAGCTTGCAGTAAACTGCCCTACTAAGACAAGATACATACAATGACAACACTGAACTGAGAATTTATTCGTTTATTTATTTTTGGATTGATTTCATATCATTTTTTTAAACTCTTTTCTACAAATGGAAGCATAGTTAAGTCAAACCTATCCTTCACGGGTCAGAACTATTGATTTATAACTGTTTGCACTTTGTTTTTGCTCAGCACATTGCAAGTAGTAATTGCTTAAATATTACTTAAAAACCATATATTTCCTATTTAGAATATGAGGAACAGTTGCATTTTGAGGGAGAGTTTTATGCAATAATGTTGACAAAAGAGATCCTACTTGTTTGGTTTCAAGTCCCATTCACTATAATTTATTTGGCAAGCAATTTGGCAAGCAGCTTCTCTGTATTGTTACGGCCTATTGTTTATTGCTCACTGTTTGTTGCTATTGTGTCCTTCTTTTACAAAATGTGCATCATGGCGTATGATAATATGTTCCAACATAGAACATTTCCATCAGTCTGAGGAGTCATGTAACATCTCTAGAATGCAGTTTGCAACTTTAGACTGGTAATGTCAATGTGAAAGCTTCATGCAAAGAGTGTAGTGCATAATTGGCTAAATGTTTCAGTGTAGTGTTAAATATAATTCTGGTGTCAGTGCTTTCTGTTCTCAGGTATTTCACTTTGTAGGATCATATGATGTGGTATCTGTAAATGAAAGGAGAACCTTTCAATGGCTGTCAGAAATCATTTCTGTTTAATCTGCCTTTGATCTTAATTGCCATCACCTCGATAAAGCAACGTGGGATGAAGAGACCCAGTGAATTGTGAATATATTAGGTTTAACTTAAATCGAATAATGTAGAAGTGTAAATATTGAGGTGAAATCCGGTGCCTCAGACATTTTGGTCAATAGTTACATTAAAAACACAGAGAGAGAGAGAGAGAGAGAGAGAGAGAGAGAGAGAGAGAGACACTCTATTTGTTCAGGAAGGGGTGATTTAGAGTCCATTGGGGAATTAAAAGCTTGAAGCCTACAATCACTGGCAATTTTCACCACACCCAGATTCCGTTTACCGAGTATAATAAGCTGGAGTCCGAAATTTTTATAGTGTGTTGTCATGTTTTTATTAGGTGCAAAGAATGTTTGTTATTTTAATCATCTAATAATAGAGATATAAGTGTAAACATATGTGTAGATCCCTTATAACAGCTTCCCTTATGTCCTGAACAACAATTTAGTTTTATAGTGGTTTGTTATTAGACTACCAGTTTCTTAGCTTCACTTTATTTCCACATGAAGCTTTCTCGATTTGCTGTCTTTTTGTTCTTGAGCATCACAATAAATGGCTTCAAAATCCACTTGGGCCCCAAGCCTTCCTTGACTTTTTAAGCCTTTGTAGAATCAAAGATGGAGATTCACTTAAGCAGCAGTAGCAGTTTGTGTTACACCAATGTGTGACAAGTGCCTTCATTGAGGACTAAATTATAGGCCTACTTGATTCTTTACTCTAGCTTCATTGATTTACGAGATACCTAACAGACACCTTGTAAGAAAGGATCTGATTGTGGCATTATCTTTGTGGAGATGATTAGCATTGAGTAGCTGTTGCTGTCAGATTTGGAAAGGGGAATATTTACGGTCTTGCAATCCTCCTGTAAAAGCTTTCAGACTCGTAGCCCAGCGCACTTTGCTCTTATTGCTGTGCCTCAAATTTATTGCAATATATATTGTTAGCTTTAAGATGGTCAAGCCTCACTCTTTGCAAAAATTGATGACCTGCACTTTAAAACGGCACCTTAATTAACTGACTGATTAAGTGATGTTATGAATGAGTTCTTTTGGGCTGAGATCCTTCCTCCAACATTGTGGAAGTGGAAATGTTGACTTCTAATTTATAGTTATGAATAGCGTTTTTATTTTTAAGGCTTTTTCTTCATTGATTCAAGCTAAAATTAGGTGATCTTGCCTTGCTGTTATTCACTGCTGTTATATCTGGTGGATACCGGTCCCAGCTGAACCCTGTCTGCAAAATGAATTGCCTTATGTTCATATGGCAGCATAATTTTAAAGACATTCCCTGAATCCGAATGTGAAAGACCGTAGTGCCTCATTCCCCCGGCTGTGCACTCTTACCAAAGCCATTTAAAATAAAGTTTACATGCAATAGAAGAACCATTCTGGCTTTCCCAAAGAACTCTTCATTGAATAGTTCTTACAAGAACCACTTTTTTTAGTGTGAGGAACATTTTAATAATCTGAAGAACCTGTAAAGAACCTTTTGTGCAGTGGAAAGGTTCCGTGGATGTTAAATGCTCTTAAAGGCCAATAAAGAACTTTTATTTTTAAGAGTGTACTGTTACTGGTTTCACAATGGATTTCAACTCTACAGGGTTAGGTAGAGGGCTAAGGGCAACAATTGGGACAGGGCCAGTAACTCTGAAGTTGTCGCTGAATAGATGTTTTTCTGTTCTCCTTCAGTTATCTCTGTTGAAGCAGAAAGGTCACAAAGAGTGTTCCAGTGACCATTATTGATTCTCCCTTTCTGTTCCCCTCCATCAGACACCTTTTGGAGGGAAACTTAGAGTTTAGTCTAACTGTGGCTGCTGGTTAATGTATAACTTTGTTGTTTGAATTTAAATTCATGATAAAACCAAAGTAGCGACTGAAGTAGATCTTTTCTTCTGTATTGTGCATCTGAGTCCTGCATACATCACCAGAAGGGCCAGTTATGATATTTCGATTAAACATCACAAGGTCGATTAATAATGGGGAAAAATGCATGGATAAATCATTCACAATAAGATCTATAACATGCATTTAGAAAATAGGGTGAATTTTCAATTTATGCCAAATTTCAAAATGACTTTGTTACAATAAGTAAGTATTTGCCAATTTTCCTTGTTGCCAATCAAATGGGTAAAAATCGATGTCTTTACTAATATTTGCTTTTGTCCATCTGACTTAAACTGGATGACATTTTGACTGTACCATACAGGGTCCAGCCATAAGAGAGGCTGTTGGCCAGGATCCATTCTGTTGACGTGCCTCATTTTGTCTCCAAAGGGCCTCTTTGGATTTAGAAAAGCTCTCTATCCCCTCAACAACTGAACATCCTCTGTGTAACATTGACTAACGTCAGAACAACAAAGCCATAGGATACTCGAGCCCGTCCCCTTCTTAACCATAGTAACAGAGAACAGTAAATTGACTCATAACTCTCTTCCTTTCTCCTTGGAGTGTCTTTGCCTTGCGATCTGTTAGAAGGATCGCTTTCACCCCCGTCAACCGCACAGGCAAAATTCATCTTAAAAACATGTTTTGTTTTTTCCTTTTTAAATGCATCCCTTTTTCTGAGACCTTTCATTGTAACAAATGAATATTCTGGCCTAATTTGAGCCTCCTTTTTAATTAACGTCTCCAGTGGCTCAGAGGTATAACTCATTCCTTGTGATTTTCTTTTTTTTTTCTTTCTGTGAGGGTAAAAAAAGTCATTAAGCGTCTCTGAGATAAATCCAGCAACCAGGTCCTGTTGCATATTGAGTTTTTTTTTTTTTAATTTTTTTTTTTTTTAGCCGAGGTCAGCTTGATTAATAATGTCCTTGATGCTAAGAAATCACTTGATAAATTAAAAAGCTTCAAGAAAACACCTTCACTTGATGTGGTTTATTCAAGTTTAATGGCCCCAGTGGAGCGCCCTCTGTAATCCATCAATAAACTCCACATCTATTGATCTTTTTAGATTAACAGTAAAATAAGTTGTTGTTTTTTTTATCCAACCTGAGTTTTTACATTTTGTGTGAAAATCATTCTTCAGCATAAAATATGCTACACACTAAGACAGCTCTCTGGAGTGGTTCAGTCACAATGAATATCTTTGAACTGTGATTTAGTGCTGTGATACAACTTGTTTCTTTCTCCCTTTATAGCTCTCTTTCTAGTGTTGTGTTTAACCCACTTCATACCCTGGAGTGATTCAGTGTCAGCTGTTATTTTACTGTAATTGTGAGATTTCTGTTTAAAATTAATATTTTTTAGCCTACTTAATGTATTATTTGATCTACGACTGCTCTAACATTTTTAAAGCGTTGTTAATTTAAATCTGGCAACCTTTTCATTTTAATGCCCTTAATAGCCTGCTTTTTAAAATTAATCTCTCTATGGCCTATTCCAGTTGTTCCAAATCTTTTTGACTCAAAAGCCACCTGTTGTCCAACACAATATTTGAATAAAACTTTATAATAAAGGCTAAGCTGTTTCTTGTATTTATGCTGTAATTATGACAAAGTTGCTTGTTTTCTTTTTCTTTTTATTAAACTAAGAGGAGTGGTAAATTTAATAGATTTACAGTGGTTTCAGCAATATTATATTTTATTAAAAGGGGGTGTTTTTAGAATTTGATTTTAGATTAGATTTTGATGGTTTAAATAATATTTTATTAATTTAAATACTCATAAGTCATCCTGTTGAGAAGCACTGGCCTGTACTATTTTGTAGGGCTGCTCGATTATGACAAAAATCATAATCACGATTATTTTGGTCAATATTGTAATCACGATTATTTAAAACGATTATTAGTGGGCCATATGACCAAAACTTTATATAAAAGATTTATTTAAAGATAGTGATATATATATATATATATATATCAAATAAATATTTTCTGTAAATAAGGTTGCTATGACATCTACATTTTAGAGACCAGCGAAATGTCACAATTCTCAATATCACAGCAGAATACTAGAGTAACTAATATTAGTTAAAAAAAGGTCCTAAAAATAATTGAAAATAATTAAACTGCCAGTAATAAAAAAAAGCAAGGAATACAATGTCAGTAATAAAAAAGCAAAAGAATACAATAGAAAAAAAGATACAAATGAAACAAACTGTGCTTTAAGTTTAAGTCTAAAGTATTCAGTTAACAGCCTACTACTAGAGAAAATGAATAACCTAAATAAAAATAAAATAAAAAAAGCATAGTCTTCACTGTAAGAATTAAACTTCCTTTGTTACTTATTACAGCTACAAATGTCCTTCAGTAAAGAGTAGTGAGTGATTTTGTCTTTGTCTTTTGTTGTTTGATTAATATTAAGCACACAGTTGCAGCAGGAATATAGTCCGCTGTCACTTTAAGAGCCGCATGGATCCAATTTACTGTTACACACGTATTTTCATTCTTACGTTCATTTATTACATAAACCCTCCTCGGTTATGTGAATAATCACTAAGCGACACATTTTTGCGTGTATTTGACCGTTTAGGCGCTAAAAGATGACTTTACATATCCGTGTGTCTCTGAACGCATACACAGTAATCCTCCTGAGGAAGCGCAAGTTCTCTTTTAAAAACATGAATAAATCTAATCAAATTAAATAAATCAAGCACGTCCCGTTTTGCAAAAGTCTCGTTACATGATTTTACTGATTAGCACGCGAAATTGGGCTTTTAAGGAGAAACGAAAGCGCACCGCTGGAAAGGGGCGGAATGGGGCGCAATAATCGTTTTATCTCGATTACTGTGTTTTCATAATCGTTGGAGGCTTAAATCGAAATCGAAACTGAATTTCGATTAATTGCACAGCCCTACTATTTTGTATATTAATTTAAGCAAGGATTACACCATATTTGGTGTAAGTATAAGTTGGTGTTCCAACCAATCATTAATGTCAGGGAAAATTAGTATTCTACTACATATAACTGTATTAATCATTGCATAATTAAAGCTGCAGTCCGTAAGTTTTGCCTCTTTGTCGCCATCTCTGTTTGAAAACCTAGAATTGCAGCTTTTTGCGGCATTAACTTCCTTGCATGGGGTTGTGAGTCGACACGGCTCCAGCGCGCATGAGTCTAATGTTTTGAAGAGTATGTGTGGCAGTCAGTCACCGCACCGGTGTGGATATTTACTGTACTTCGCAGTCACAGATTCTAGCCTACGTCTTGGAATATATGACCCAAATAAGAATTTTCAACATATATTGCCATCTGAACGTGTAAGTAACAAGTCTGCCACGTTTGTTCTGACCAACTGAGGAAAAAAGCATTACCATAAATCGCGATACCAATGGTGATTAATCTAAAGATCGATTAGCTCATATCACATTAAACC
Organism: Tor tambroides; assembly: GCA_021397915.2. NCBI lineage: Eukaryota > Metazoa > Chordata > Actinopteri > Cypriniformes > Cyprinidae > Tor > Tor tambroides. The sequence goes on along the minus strand of JAFVLL020023504.1, from coordinate 3,201 downwards.
GTGCAAATTATTATTATTGTTATACTTTATTCTCAAATTATTAATGTTAACAACATCAGCATTGCAAGACTATGGGTATAGTGTGTATTAGCATGTAGATTTCAATTTCTGTACAATCTAATCTAATTGTCATGCCATTCGAATTTCATATTAAGCAATTCTTTTAACCCAAAAAGCAAACTATGCTCCCTTCAAACTGGTTTTCTTTAAAATACAAATCTTGTGTAATCCCAGGCTATCTGTAATCAGAAGCAGTTTTAAAACTGAATATAATTTAATTTCATTCACATGTGTTTCATAAACACATAATCCTTTCTGGATCACAATCCGCCATCAAAATTATGTGAGAAAAGGCTAAACGATCCATCACTTGCAGGATCCTCACATGCGATAGCCTAGTAGCCGGGACAAATTCTTTGTTTACATATGTGACGTAATGACGCAGCAGCATGCTCGAATTTCCTGTGAAAACCTACCCGTACCATTCAAATTAGAAAACATTATTATTAGCTAACCGTTGTGAATCGGGCAAAGTAAGGCGATAGTTTTGAACACTGGCTGGTTATGTACTTGCTCAAATATTGATTTCGGATCATTTTTAACCAAAAAAAAGTTACGGACTGCAGCTTTAACTATGAATGCTATTGGAGTCAGTTTGCTGTTGTTGGATTAGGTTGGCTGCATGCTCTAGAATTTCAAAGTGGAAAAGATATCTTGTGTTCACGTCCAAAATCATTCTGCCAAGCAGTTTTGCCATGTGAATTATTGACCAAATGGACAATTGTGGCATAAAGTGTTCATGCCAGTTAACAGTCAGTGGGCCAGTGGTAACAAATCAATGCTCACAATGATGTGAATTTTCTCAGCCCCTTGGTGCTGCCTCTCAAAAATGGAAAGCTAAAATTTAGGCGTTTCCAAAGCGTCTGGTTTTATGGGCCAATTTTGGCCACCGTCATAGGAAAACTGACATAGTGTTGGCTACAGGAATACTGCATTAATATGCATATTTATAAAAGGCAAATGAATTGCCTTACTTGACTTGGATGTAAATTAATTAAACATAATCAGAAATTTGCCAAATATATATGTGGATTTTTGCCAAGTGTTCACTGGTATCATTACACTTTATTCTGAATGAAGTGCTGACAATCTGTCATTAAATCAGGGGAAAGCCTTTTTTTTTCTGCCGCAGTAATGAGCTGACAGTGAATATGTGAACGTAATCATACCAGTGCACATTGTCTTCTGTCTAAAGTCTTTCCAGACCTGTCATGTCAGAATCCTTCTGTCTCTGGAGATACAAATTAGTTGCACTTGCTTTAAAAATATTGAAGCATTAATTGTCTGCATTGCTAGAACTCTAACTGTTTTAATAATTAGCCTGATACTTTTGTTTTTCCAATTCTTTGAGTCCTTTCTTCACACTCACAGCTTGAGTCATTACTATGTTCCACATACCTTTGATTATTCTCCTAACAAGCTTCCATCTTCACTATTGATTTACAGACACTATCATGGCCTCATCAGCATCAAAAATCGTTGTCTCTTCTGTTGGTCTGCAGACTGAAAGCCTTCTTTCCAAGGGGGTGGTTTGCTCGATAATATCTTTCAGCCCAATAAGTACCTACAAGTCAGACTTTCCCCTCCATTTATTGCATTTCTCACTATCTTTCCTGGCAGCCTGATATTTTTTATTCATGTGCTGGTTTTATATGAGGAGATTGTAGCTTTTGTGTAATGTGTAACGGTTAAACTGAGGCAATTGATTTGATGGTTGTTCATCATCTGAATAACGATGCATATTATGGTTAACAGGGCAATTGTGGAGTTATGCAGTGCTGGGATTGACATGCAGTTTATGCTAGAGTAGAGTTATGGAGTGGAGTGGGTTTGTTGCATTCAAGCCAGTTGGATAAATTAGCTTTTTTGCCTAATTTCACCTTGAAAGGGCCAGCCAACATCTGTTATATACTAAATTATAATCTCTTATGATCAAGCTGCAAGCAGTTGAATGTTTTGATGCACCTACTCATTTTGTTTTCCAGACTTTACAAAAATAAAGTCATCAAAAATAAAAAATAAAACACATAGAAGTATGCACTATGTATTATGCTGTTTATTAGTACTTACAGTATTAGTAGGGCTGGGTAAATTAAAAAAAAAATTTGATTTCTTGTTTTTAATCGATTCTCACTTCTCACAATATCAGTTCTTAAATCCCAAGAATTAATTAGTCTAGCCTGTTTTCAGTTAATGAAGGAAACACTGTAGCACACCTCCCATCCAGTAAGTCACAATAAGCTTTGTTACTTTTGATATTAAACAGTCTCAGATTTCAAATTATATCCATTTTATTATGGTGTCTAAACAATAAATACCGTTTCGGCACTGTTTAATGTGGAGTGACAGATCACTGTGGCGCCTCAGTTCAAGAGAAGAGGCAGTGTGAAGCACGTGCAAACTGATCATCTCCTGCGCTGTAATACCAGTTTCAGCATGAAATAAACATGAATGAACATCCAAAGTTATGTTAAAAGAAAGAGTAGGGTAAACGTACCTATTAAGCTCACGTACCCATTAAGCACACTTTCATTTTTGAGCTCAGATTATAAAAAGAAAAAATAATTTCTTATCCTATTTAATATCTTAAACAATTGATGTGTTTGTTACTACATACCTCCTGTAATTTCAAGTCAATCGGATCATTGCACACTGAAATATGAGTCTCCATGTGTTCACACTGTCTGGCGGCCATTTTGAAAGCTGTCTAAAAACTTTCACCAAAAGAGGAGCCCTTTAAATGTGCATTTTTTTAGATGTTTAAGCCTTTATTTTGGGTAAGTTTCACTACTTACTGTAAAATTAAGAGATTAATGTTTAGACTTTTGAATATTATAACCTGGAACTTGGATGTGGGAAATAATTATATTAGATCCAAAAGATAGTTTTAGCAACATAGCGCAGATGCTACAGAACACAGTTAGCTGACTAGCTGTATAAGATTGTGTGTTACGGTAACATATTACTTCACAGGCATTACTGGCTTGTACTTTTACATCCATAATATTGTAAATTGACAGTTTATTGCTGGTCTGTGGTTTTACACTGCTGTAATTTTTAAAGATTTCATTTTATTTTAAGGTGAGCTTAAAGGGTACACTACTATGAAAATCACACAGCTTCAGTGTGACATCAATAAGA
>JAFVLL020023503.1:0-26077 GCA_021397915.2 Tor tambroides | reverse complement strand
TCATGAACAGCACTGTGACTGCAGTGGAGTCATTCAGATTCCTGGGCACCACCATCTCTCAGGACCTGAAGTGGGACAATCACATTGAGTCCATTCTTAAAAAGGCCTGGCAGAGGGTAGTCCGGACTGCTGAGCGAATCATTGGTACAACCCTCCATACTCTCCAAGAACTGTACTTATCCAGAGTGAGCAGAAGGGCTGGTAAAATCACTCTGGACCCCTCACATCCAGCACACTCCCTCTTTGAACTGTTGCCGTCTGGTCGACGCTACAGAGCTCTGAGCACCAGAACGACCAGACACAGTAACAGTTTCTTCCCTCAGGCAATCCATCTCATGAACACTTGACAATAACTGTGGAACACACTATTTATACACTTAGTTATCTAACACACATACTTAGTCTACATTTCAATTTGCACATAACATACCTGTATATACAAAACTGTCTATTGTAATATACCTGTACATGCAATTGTCAATTTGTATATTCTTATTCCCTATTTACTTGTTCTATTTTTAATTCTTCTTTTTATTATCTGTTTTTTGTTCTGTCACTGTCATTCTGTTGCACTGTGGAGCTTCTACAAATACTCTGTCAATATGTTAAATGATAATTTACACACAATTTATTTGATTTTTTTCTAGTTTTGTCTATATTTACATATGTGTGTATTTTTATTCACATCCTATTTTTATTGTCTATGTGTTGTTGTCTCTGTGTACTGGAAGCTTGTGACAAACAAATTCCTTGTATGCACAAGCATACTTGCCAATAAAGCTCTTTCTGATTCTGATATTTTAAATATTTTTTTCACTCGTCAGCATTTGCAAAGTCACAAACTTTTTGTGCCTGATTCATAAGAATTAAAAATACTCATAAAGAGTGAATCCTTTGAGAATGAGTTCTTTTGATTCTTATGAATCTTTGATTATTCATGACTACATTGGTTGTTGTGTGTGCAACCAGCAAAGACTTCACAATAGAAAGAAGTGTTGTCTATGTATTTGACCTTTTCTCTCATCACATTTGATTCGGACTCTAAGCTCACAACTGCCATTTTACTTTTGCAGTCTTTAAGCAGTTGTAAATGCATCCAGTAGAGGGCAGCTGTTTGATTTTTTTTATTTTTATTTATTTTTTTTTTCACACCAGCCTTTGTCTGGCTTTGTTTGTCTGGCAACTTTCAGATGTAGTTCATGCAGTGGCTTTCACAAGTGTGACAACTGTGATGGAAAGGGACAGCTGCTCGTCTTCATCAGCCTCAAAGTTAAATTGTATCATTATCGCTATGATCATATCCTAACCCTGAACACTCTGTCAAAATGAACTGTCTCATTCTGAAAGATACTTTATGGGCCATTTCAGGAGCACTGAGAAGGATGATTATGTACCCCAAGATTCAAGTGGGCTGAGACCAGAAAAGCTGAGGAAGGGTTTCAGGAAAGGAGCTCTTCGAAGACACACAAATTATGGTAGGAACAGATGAGAGCAGACAGTTAGAAAGAGTAATAAGATTATAAATGTGACCCTGGAGCACAAAAGCAGTCACTCACAAGTAGCACAGGTATATTTGTAGCAATAGCCAACAATACATTGTATGAGTCAAAATAATACATTTTTCTTTTATGCCAAAAATCATTAGGATATTAAGTAAAGATCATGTTCCATGAAGGTATTTTGTAAATTTCTTACCGTAAATATATCAAAACTTAATTTTTGATTAGTAATATGCATTGCTAAGAACTTCAAGCGATTTTCTCAATGTTTGGATTTTTTTTTTTTTTGCACCCTCAGATTCCAGATTTTCAAATAGTTGTATCTCGGCCAAATATTGTCCTATCCTAACAAACCATGCATCAGTGGAAAGCATATTTATTCAGCTTATTCAGCTAAAATAAAGAAAAAGACCCTTATGACTGGTTTTGAGGTCCAGGGTCAACAATTGTGCAATATTGACTATGTTTAACTGTAGGTCTATCCAGTGATGGGTTTCCCTGATGTTTCTGTTGCACAAGTGTCTGAGCGTTTAATTAGACACCATCAGGTGAAATATCAGTGATCAAGCTCATTACCATTATGAGAGTGAACTACACATGGAAAGTGAAGCCTTATGTTTACTATGTGTATGGAAATTAGTTGAAAGTTAATGCTGATGACTATCTCGCCACCTGCTGTTATTCAGTCACGTGACTCTACATGTTCATTCAGTGCTGTACTTGCAGACATCAAAACCACTGACTGTACAACCCGCATTCATCACTTCTCAAATCTGACACACAAAACAACACCCGTCAGAGATGTCTATTACTTAATATTTTAAAACTGTTTTAGGCAATCAAGCAATATGACTATGTTAATATTTAAATGTAAACTTGTTTTAATGCTAATTTGCTATAATTTTCTGAGGTAAAGTTATAGCCTGCCGGAAATGATGCAATAAGAAAATTCGAAATAAAGTCTGAATAAGTGGGTTTTGCGAAAGGAACACATAAATTTGCCTTTTTTTGTAGATAAAATAAATAAATAAATAAAAAACCCCATCAAATATGAATGCTTTCAGAATTTAAACATGAGATAACATTCACACCACAGGGTTGCAAAACGTAAGTTAAAAACTAATCATGTCTAAATATAGAGTTATACTCTCTCAATTTGAGAGTCTCAATCAAATTTGACCTGTGCATATTTCGCTCCTGATTCAGAAGAATTGATTTTTTTTTCACTATAGAAAATGATTATGGACTCAATTTTTAGCTGGAAGCAACAGATTGAAGTTACAAACCATCCTGAAGGTTTTGTTTCTTATGAACAAGTAGCTTTCTCACTTCACAAGATATAACTGTTGTACTGGAGTGGTGTGGATTACTTGTGGATTATTGTGATGTTTTTATCAGCTGTTTGGACTCTCATTCTGACGGCACTGCAGAGGATCCATTGGTAAGCAACTGATGTTATGCTAAATTTCTCCAAATCTGTTCAGATGATGAAACTCATCTACATCTTGGAAGGCTTGAAGGTGAGTAAATTTTCGTTTTTGGGTGAACTATTCCTAATACATATGAGAGACAAAAATGCTGCAGCTGCAGTAAAAATGAAAACACTAATGTTAAACAAGCTGTAAAACTCTTTACGGACAGCAGCTTCTTTTTTTCTTCTTCCTCTCTTGCACATAACTCTGCCCATACAATTCACCTCACTAATTATCACCTCGGACACCATGGTGAATTAAACTGGAAGATAACACACAGGTACTAAAGAAACAGCTTTAAAATGCTGACAGCCGTCAATCGACAAGCATGCTGGTGGAAATTTCTTAGTATTGTCTCTGTTTTAGCTATTTAGTCAGTTTGCATAACAGGAAGTATGTGTCATCCAAGGTCTCATCCAAGTCTGTTACACCACTGTAGCACTTTACCACAGGAAATAAAAAGGAGAACTAATAAGTGAAAATAAGTGAGATCTAATAAATGTTAGTAAGGACCATCCTTTGATACACAATGAAACTCCTTTCACATGTCTTTTGCTGGTTGTAATGTTAGCTTCACATTAGTACAACATTTTCTCCCATGTTTTATGTTTTACTTCACACAATGTGAACATGGAGTAAATCATATATTAATAATAAACTATTGTCATCTGTTTTTCTAGGGAAATGTCAGGAATTAGACATTTGGCCTTTAACAGTACTTCCAGACATCACAGACGATTGGTTTTATTAGGACGTGGATGCATTTCTTCTCTCGGCTCTAGAATGGAACAAATAATTTTACATTTTATTTAAAAAAATTTTATGTCCCTTTGCCTGACAGGACTTTCCAAGCCAAGGTGATGGAGACGTCACTAGAGAGTATAAAAGTATGAACACATTTTGTTTAACTGTATTAAAGGCCCTTGAAATACAATAAAAATAGCCCCAATCTCACAACCTTCATGTTTAATTTGAAGTGATTCTGGCTAATTGTTTTTATTTTTGTTGATCTCTTTTAGTAAACCATAACACTATTAATTTAAAAGCAGCGTTAATTACTTTCCTCAAAACAACAACATTGCATCATCTGGCTCCCTTTTGACAGTACTTGATTATTAAAGTATGTTTTGTACATTATTATGTCAGTTATTTTTAATATACAGTAAGAGTTGTGTTTAAATCTAACATGAATAATGTATAAAGACATGAGCAGCCATTATTTAAATATCCAATGGCAACACACATTATATTGCAAAGTATACACTATTATATTGTACAGTATACACTATTGTATTATATTGTGCTATTTTAGCTGCAGAAATTTATAACATTCATTCACCAGCATGTTGATGTGCTGTATTTCAGATATCCCTGATCCCAACATAAGAGTACCGACAGATGGAGGACAGAGAGCATGTGATCGTGCTGTGCAAGTTTGCCGAAATATTTGGAATGACATACAGAAGGCAGTCTTATGAACTGTCTGTGGAGAGTGAACTGAACTACACCACAGAACATTTATATGTTACTTCTCTGTCTAGATCATACAATATTGCTAAATGTTTGCATTTTCCCATTTTGAAACTTTTTTATCTGTCTCTGTCTCTCACTGTCTCTCTTTCACCCTCATCTGATGTTTAGGATGCTTAATTAGCCATTTAAAATAATAGAGCTGATCACTGGACTGTCTGTATGAGACTATATTTCAGTGCATACAAGCTTAACCATATCATTGCATTTCCTTGCAGTCTCGGATCCTCATGAGGAAGGAGCATCTTCATTATACATCTGCTTTTCCTTCTTCATTGCTGTTGGTCTCTTCATCATGACTGTAGCAGTGATTGTGACCAACATCAGGAGCAAAACTAAAGGTGTGTGTTTCACCAGTTACTCACTCATTTATAGCAGCAGTGAATATTATGAAAGGCCTGATGACCACAGTCAAATTAAAACCTAATGAAAATGCATACACACTATGCTGAGAGCATTTCAAAAATTTGTATTTTTTTTAAGTATTTAATTTTTATTACTGGCTCAATAATCCTTTGCTCTGGCTTTTAAAGAAGTCTTACAAGAAGATCAATGACTGACATGCAGGCTTTGGTTTACAGAGCTGTAGATTAAAGTCAATGAATAGTTTCTCTTCCTCAGTCTTACAGCTGATGACTGTTCTGGCACATTACACATTAGGCGCTCAGTATATATATATATATAGTTTTCTGTGTGTGCATGTGTCTACTTAAAAATCTCACACTAGTTATTAATGTGAGATGCATTTTGACATGCAATGCTGATGAAGACAACTCTAGCATTTATACATATTCTGATCATATTTGTGCTTGATGTGATGATAATCTGATGAGTTTTGGTTTGTTTACTGATGAGTTTGGGGTCAGGATTAGATTTGGATCAGGCTTGAGCTTCAGTAGTTTAACAGCACGCAGAAACTAACACTATTAACTCATTGTACACTTTTGTTCACAGACACCAGCTCTACAGCAGTTACCGACAATGACTACGTGGAAGCATAAAAAATTACTTTCATAAGAGAACAGAACAGGCCTGAAGAAAAACAAAAACATAAAAAAAATATAAATTAAAAATATATTTATGCTTTGCATTTTTTATTTAATTTTAAATTTATAAAATATATTATTACCAGTACAATTTTAGAAAAAAAAAATTGAGTTTTAATTTGTTTTTTGTTTTTATACATGAATTTGCTTTTCCTGTAACATTCCTAATTTGTTAGTATGTAAAAAATAACTGCTTCACTCATCACTTGATTCATGATTTTGCAGGCAGCGTTTGTGCATGGAGGTACCTCCTGAAACATATTTCTGAGGCAGCATAATAATAATAATTTAATGACCTAAAGTGATAGTTTGGTTTGCATAAAGCTTAAAGCTTGATCTAGTTCAGAGCTGTTTTGATTATTGTAACACTATAGGGTATTTTAAGAGAGGGGTCATTTCGTGTCAAATCAACCAAATTTCAAAATATTTCCCCAGCTCAAATTTTTGATTTGCTCATATTTTTTTTTCGATTCAGAGCCAAATTACAAGAGCATAAAACGACTTCGGAAAGATGGCAGCATTATAGTGTTATCTTTACACAGAGATTGGTAGGTCTGTTAGTAAAATCTGTTGACTTTAGCAGTCTTTGTTGCATTATGTAGCAAAAAGTGACCATTCAGAAATGGAGAAAAAGCACTTTGTTTTTTTCTCAGAGGTTTGCATGCCTCTATCTTAAGAAGTATTAAAGATACCTTAATGCCCTTTTAGATATTGTGTCTTAACAAACTTTCCTCTTGGCATCTTCATTTTTAAGGCCCTATATGGTTCGGTTCCAGAGATATATTTAAATCTTTAAAATGTACACATTTTCAGTGGTCAAAAACCAAATGTTTGTCACCTTGCAAAATTATGATAATTATTTTTTTTAAAGAGGAATGTCTAAAGAAAAAAAAATAATGGTGAAACTAGAGATGTATCTTGTTTCCTTCTGTCAAAACAACTGCATTGAACATACCTGAGTGCCATGAGTGCCATAAATACTCTTTTTCCAAAGTCTGCGTGCAAGCCTATAACTTAAAAAGTATTAAAGATATCGCAATATGATTTTAGTTTCTAGTTCTAAATAAAGTTTTCTTTCAGAAACTTCATTTTCAGGCCCTACATCGCTCAGTCCTTTGATTATGTGGTCAGAGCTGATGATCTGGAGCCATATTGTATCAAAGTCAAAGTCTGTTTTATTGTCAATTCTGATAGCACTAACAGTAGAATGTAAAAATACAAATAAATACAGATTAAAAATAATATAAAATACAACTATACAAATATACAAGTAAGCACATGCAAAAAGGATAGATAAAGTAGCACAGGGCATATGGCAGATAGAGTGCAAACCAGTGAAATATCAAACAGTGCATATATAATGGAAGTAGTGCAAAAAGAGCTTATCAGTCTGTTTAAAGTGACAGAGAGCAGTTTTTATTTAAACTGTCAGAAGAGGTAGTTTGCAGTCCAGTGCTGCACGAGGTGACTGGTGCAGGTCAGTGTATGAGTGTGGAAGGTCCTGGGAAAATAGGGGATGTGGGGCTGGCGGGGTATGCAAACGGTCAGAGTTCGGCAGTGCATGGGGCAAAAGATGCGAGGGGGGCAGAGCCGGGAGCGAGTTGAGGTTCCTTACAGCCTGATGGATGAAGCTGTCCTTAAATCTGCTGGTCCTGGCCTAGAGACTTCACAGTCTCCTCCCTGATGGCAACAGACTAAAGAAGCTGTGTGTCGGGTGGGTGGAATCACCCACAACGCAGAGGAATTTGTGGATGAGACAGGTGCTGTAAATGTCCTGGAGGGAGGGGAGAGAGACAATAATCTTCTCAGCTGCTCTCATTTTGTGTTGTAGGGTCTTACGGCAGGACACATTGCAGGCTCCATACCACATAGTGATGCAGCTAGTCAGAATGCTCTCTATGGTGCCTCTGTAGAAGGTGCACATGATGAGTGACGGGGCTCTGGCTCTTCTCAGTTTACAAAGGAAGTAGAGATGCTGCTGTGCTTTCTTGGCCAGTGATGCGGTGTTGTCAGTCCAGGAGAGGTCCTCTGTGGTGTGCACACCCAGGAACTTGGTGCTGCTCACTCTCTCCACAGTCACGCCGTTGATGGTCAGAGGAGCATGCTGACTGTACACTCTCCTGAAGTCAACAACAATCTCCTTCATCTTCTCCACATTCAGAGAGAGATTGTTGTCTTCGCACCACCCAGCCAGGTGGCACACCTTGCTCCTGTGGTTTGTCTCATCATTGCTGCTAATGATACCCAGCACCAGGGGCGCCGTAAGGGGGGGAAAAGTTAGGACGATTCTAAGGGCCCGACGATAGGGGGGGCCCCCCGAGGGGGAAACGTGATTTCTACCGAGAGGAACGCTAGAGCCCTGCATTTCAACCCCCAACGGGCCCGACTTTTTTACGCATCTATGGCCGGGCTTCTGGCCAATTTTCACGTCATAGTTCAGATGCGGGCTGGGCCTCGAGCCTGTTTTAGGCTTCTCCTTATTTTTATATTTTAGACATCCATCAATTAGTGATGAAAAAAATTGCCGCTCTGGTGGAAACAACACGAGACCGTGCAGCGTCTGAGAGCAGCTCGACGGTGTTTAGAGTCCAGCAGCAGCAGAGAGTGCTGTCAGCGCAGCTGAAGAGTTCTGCGCTCAAATACACGCACACTGAAGCTTGCTGCAAGCCCCAGCAAAGTAATTACCATGAATGTGTCTGGGGGAAACAGTAAGGAGATATTTTAATTATTTACTAATAAACTAGTGTTTTCTGTGTCAGTGTTGCAAAGATGAAGATGCTGATCCTGACTCGCCGTTTCCTCATGAGGCGCCTTTAGAGAGAAATGCATCTTCACGGATTATGATAATTAAAGAGTTTTTTGTTTTCGATTTGATTTATTTTGTTAAGAAGTAATTTAAAGCTTTCTATAGATATATTTATCATGTCTGTGAGGCATGTATTCGCTGACTTTCGATTCATTTTTGTGAAGTGCTCCTGTTCAAGACGAGACGGCCGAAAGTGCATCGTTTCTTTATTTTATAAAATTTTTATATATTTTATAAAATGTTTTGTTGATATTGTGAGTGCACACAAATAAAAGGAGACCCTTTACAGTTACGAATGATGTATTACTCTTACTTTTGTGAGCAAAAATTAAGGCGTAAGTTATTTCCATTAAAAAAATGTAATTGATTGCGCTGGTGCCTCCATGTCCCGCGCTTTAGCTTCCACTCTCCGCACAAACTACTGATGCAGCGCACATTCATCTAGGTTTAACGTTTAAACATTGTTATAGATTTTATTTTAGGCAAGTCCTGATGATTTGAGAAGGCTAAATTGATCAAATATGTAATGATCAGCCTGCCGCTCTGCCGCTAGCCGCTTGGTCGTTACTTTAAAAAAGAAAAAGAACTTATTTAACGAACAAAAAAAATGCTCCAAACGTTTTTCTAAATTAACTTAATAAAAAAACGAAACGAAATATAATCACTTTGCCATTACATACAAAACTGAACTATTTTAATAGCTGAAACAGTATAATCTGATTTGGGAGAAGGGGAAAAAAGAAAAAAAGACGGGGTCGCGTCACGCAGGGCTCTACCAGGAACGCGCCACCTTGTCACCTTGTTCTTCCCTCCCACATCACAACCCCCCCCCCCCCCCCCGAGGGGCCCGAGTGAATATGCTGTCCAGGGGGCCCAGAATCCGTAGCGGCGCCCCTGCCCAGCACAGTCATGTCATCCGCAAACTTAATGAAAAGGTTGGAGCTGTGTGATGGTGTGCAGTCATGGGTCAGCAGAGTGAATAGGAGGGGGCTCAGCACACAGCCTTGGGGGGCCCCTGTGTTCATTATGATGGTGCTGGATGGTTCTGCCGACCCGTACTGCCTGAGGTCTCTCAGTCAAGAAGTCCAACAGCCAGTTGGACAGCAAGGTGTTGAGCCCCAGCTGGACCATTTTGTAAATGAGCTGTTGAGGAATGATTGTGTTGAATGCACAAGTCTATGAACAGCATTCTAACATATGAGTCTTTTTTGTCCAGTTGCAATGGCATCATTGGTTGAGCGGTTGGACCAATATGCAAACTGGAAGCGGTCCAGGGAGGGGGTTGGGAGGACATACTTGATATGATGCATGACTAGCCATTCAAAGCACTTCGTGAGGATAGAAGTAAGTGCAACCAGACAGTAGTCATTGAAGCAGGAGGGAGATGACTTCTTCTGGACTGGAACGATGGTGGTAGCTTTGAAGCATGTGGGGACAACAGCCTGACTTAGCGAAATGATAAAAATGTCTGTGAAGACATCAGTGAGTTCCTCTGCATCATCTGTCAGTACACGACCAGGTATGTTGTTAGGACCCAGAGCTTTGCGTGCGTTGATCCTGCTGAGAGATCTCCTCATGCTGTCCCTGGTCGCCAGCAGGAGGTGGTTGGTTCTTCTGTGCAGTTTTGCTGTTTTATGCCTCAAAGCGAGCAAAGAAGGTGTTCAGCTCGTTCAGCAGGGAGATGGTGCTGTCACAGGTCTGTGGAGGAGGCTTGTAGTCCGTAATGGTGTGTATCCCCCATCACAGGCTCTAAGAGTCTCTGCTGTCGCTGAAATGATGGGCTATCCCCCTGGAGTACTGTCTCTTAGCCTCTCTGATGCCGTGGGACAAGTTGGCCCTAGCAGTCTTTAGGGCCCACCTCATCTCCAGCTCTGAAGGCAGCAGGAGTCTGTAGACCTCCCCTGTCAGCCACGGCTTCTGATTGGCCTGGATGGTGATGGTCTTTGTGACCATTACATCATCAGCGCACTTGGTGATGTCACAAAGAAAAAAAACATGCGCATAACTATCTGTAGACTGTGTAAAAATGAAAATCTATCTAGATGACCTACTGTGCATATTTACATTTTAAATTAAATTAAAATATTTTTTGTAATATACAGTATCTCACAAAAGTGAGTACACCCCTCACATTTCAGGAACAATTTTAATATATCTTATAGTATATAGTATATCACAGCACAAGGACTCAACTTCTTTGATCGACCCTTGTTGATTGAGGTCTGTTCCGAGTGAAACCCTCTTGGAAAACCTCTGTATGACACTGGCCACTGTACTATAACTCAGTTTCAGGGTGTTACCGAACTTCATATAGCCTCGGCCATCGTTGTGGAGAGCAACATTTCTAATTCTCAAATCCTCAGAGAGTTCTGTGCCATGAGGTGCCATGTTGAACATCCAGTGGTCAGTATGAGAGAACTGTACATAAAGCACCAAATTTTAACTGCTCTAAAACAAGATACACAAATTTGTGTGGTCCTGTCAAGCAGACAAAAACATGAACATGATGAATAGGACATGTGGCTTTGCATGGTTAAATGATGCATAGCTGTTATCACTTAGGGTGTACTCACTTTTGTTGCCAGCTTTTTTTGACAATAATGGCTGAATGTCGAGTTATTTTCAGAGGACAGTACATCTTTACTGCTATACAAGTTGCACATTGACTACTCTAAAATATATTTTCATTTCTATAGTATTGTCCCTTGAGAAGATATACTAAAATGGTTGCTGAAATGTGAGGAGTGTACTCACTTTTGTGAGATACTGTAGCTGTACTTAATAAACAGTAGGCTTAATATCTCTTAAAAACAGCCGAATTTTGGAAACCCAGCAGAAATGTTTATGAAGCATAATGTTAATGTTTGAGAGTTACTTCTTCTTTTCACACATACTTCGCATTTTCTTGTGAACACAGAGGAAGTCTGTTAAGTGTTAAGACTCAGTCGTTGCTGCCCATGCATCTCAGAAAGTTGTAAAATCTAATCTGACAGCATGAACCAGCCTTATATCTTTTTATTGGCCCTTTGGTCAGCTTTCAGTAAGTGGATTCTATTTGTTTGCCTCAAATTTTGTGTTTATCTAAAATATATATGGAGTGGACAGGAGTCAGTGTAATTTTTGTTGTTTTTGTTCAGATTCGTCTGATGCGTGGGACCTAGATGAAATTACATCAGCAGGTGCATCATTAATATTACACTTTTCAATTCAATTCAACTCATGTTTATTTGTATAGAGCTTTTCACAATATACAGGTGCATCTCAATAAATTAGAATGTCGTGAAAAAGTTCATTTTTTTCTTGTAAGTTATTTCAAAAAGTTAAACTTTCATATATTTTAGATTCATTGCATGTAAAGTAAAACATTTCAAAAGTTTTTTGTTTTAATTTTGATGATTAGAGCTTACAGCTCATGAAAGTCAAAAATCCAGTATCTCAAAATATTAGAATATTTACATTTGAGTTTCAATAAATGACCATCGCTACAGGGTATCTCTTGTTCTTTCAAACCACAATAATGGGGAAGACTACTGACTTGGTAATGGTCCAGAAGACAATCATTGACACCGTCCACAAAGAGGGTAAGTCACAGAAGGTCATTACTGAAAGGGATGGCTGTTCACAGAGTGCTGTATCAAAGCATATTAAATGTAAAGTTGACTGGAAGGAAGAAATTGAGTAGGAAAAGGTGCACAAGCAACAGGGATGACCACAAGTTTGAGAATACTGTCAAGCAAAGCCGATTCAGACAATTGGGAGAGCTTCACAAGGAGTGGACTGAAGCTGGATTCAGTGCATCAAGAGTCACCACGCTCAGATGTCTTCAGGAAAAGGGCTACCAAGCCACTTCTAAAACAAAAACAACATCAGAAGCATCTTACCTGGGCTAAGGAGAAAAAGAACTGGACTGTTGCTCAGTGGTCCAAAGTAATCTTTTCAGATAAAAGTAAATTTTGCATTTCATTTGGAAATCAAGGTCTGGAGTCTGGAGGAAAAGTGGAGAGGCACAGAATCAAAGCTGCATGAAGTCCAGTGTGAAGTTTCCACAGTAGTGATGATTTGAAACTGCCATGTCATCTGCTGGTGGTAGTCCACTGTGTTTTCTAGAGTCACAGTCAACGCAGCCATCTGCCAGGAAATTTTAGAGCACTTCATGCTTTCTTTTGCTGACAATCTTTATGGAGATGCTGATTTCATTTTCCAGCAGGACTTGGCACCTGTCCACACTACCAAAGGTACCAAAAGCTGGTTCAATGACTATGGTGTTACTGTGCTTGATTGGCCAGTAAACTCGCCTGACCTGAACCCCATAGAGAATCTATGGGTATTGTCAAGAGGAAGATGAGAGACACCAGACAATGCAGATGAGCTGAACAACAATGCAGATGAGCTGAAGGCCACTATCAAAGCAACCTGGGCTTCCATTACACCTCAGCAGTGCCACAAACTGATCACCTCCATGCCACGCCGAATTAGGCAGTAATTAAAGCAAAAGGAGCCCCTACCAGGTATTGAGTACATATAACAGTAAATGAACATACTTTCCAGAAGGCCAACAATTCACTAAAAATATTTTATTTATTTTTTTTAATTGGTCTTATGAAGTATTCTAATTTGTTGAGAGTGAATTGGTGGGTTTTTGTTAAATGCGAGCCTAAATCATCACAATTAAAAGAACCAAAGACTTAAACTACTTCAGTCTGTGTGCACTGAATTTATTTAATACACGAGTTTCACAATTGGAGTTGAATTACTGAAATAAATGAACTTTTCAACGACATTCTAATTTATTGAGATGCACCTGTAAATAGTTGCAAAGCAGCATTACAGAAAATTCAAGTTTTTTTTTTAAATTTTTGTTAAATTTTTGTTCAGATTTGCCTGATGGCTGGGATCTAGATGAACATACAACAGAAGGTGCATCATTAATATTACACTTTTCAATTCAATTCAACTCAAGTTTATTTGTATAGAGCTTTTCACAATATAAATCGTTGCAAAGCAGCTTTACAGAAAATTAAAGTTTCTAGTTTTTGTAGCTTATCAGTGGTGATTGTCAAGTTGATGTCCGTATGGCAGAAATGTACAGTAAAATCATGCAGTTAGTTAATGACATGAAATCAAAACAGCAACGATTATATGTTGGGATCAAACTTATAGCAAGATTGGGTAGTTTGTATGTTGGTTCAGGGTTGGCATCATGTCTTCTCAAGTGTTCGGTCATCTCAGATCTTCGTAAGGGCTTTTCTGTTAGTGTTCGTTTTAGGAATATTTTACAGCAGTGTTTCTCAACTCCAGTCCTGGGAACCCACCTATCAGCAGTGTTGTCAAAAAGAATCGATATTTCAATACATATTGATACTAAGATATTTGAATCAATACGATATTGTGATACTGCAATATTGATATACAATACTGACCTAGGGACAGATAACATTCTTAAATGTCCAGACGTAAGCGGTTTCGCTGCTTTGTGTGGATGCAACAGCTCAGTGAGATAAACTGGTGCAAGATTATGTGACGAGCTATAAACCAATATGAGTATTTAAATTTTTTTTTTACAGGCAGCCACTGCTGAGATATCAAAACAGGGGAGATGTGCTGAAATTTAAGCATGCTGGTCAAAAGCTTGGCTATTACTTTTTCAAAGTTTCTCGATAAAAATGCTTTAACTTTGGCCAGGCGTTTAAGATGGAAAAAACTTATCCACTCCATTTATCTGCTTGTCAAACTTTAAGCCATCAAACTGGAAACCTAGAATATTGAAACATTTTTACATTTAAGGCAGCAATTTTTTGTGTGTGTGTATTTTTTTGAGTGTATGGCTAAATTAAAATCTGTTTTGAATGTTCCCTCAATTGTTTTAATAATACTGAACTTAGTTCACAGACGTGTATTGCTGTTTAGAAAAAAATAGATACTACATACGTAGCATGGAAGATGTGAAGGCACCTATTGTACCCATTAGCATAATCATCTTTTTCTTCTTTTCTTGAGTCTATGGCAGGATCTCACCCATTGGAAATCACTTGCATTAAAAGTTCAGTTGTATATATTTTATAATTGTTATCTGTCATCTTTGCTTTATCCTGATCCATGGCAGCTATCAGTGAGCGCGAGTCATCGACTACTTCCAGCAGATATTTACAGAATGTCTTTTGATTTTCTGCCTTCTTATTACGAGATTCTTGAAATTTGGGCTGGGCGATAAAACCATAACAATAATTACAATTTTCCCTCCATAGAATGATAACACGTTTGATGTAATGCTTATGTGCCAAATCAGAATGAAACAGCGTTAATGGCGCCACATGGAGCAATTATCAGCTTGCCAAATGGCAGCGCAGTGCGAGCAGATGTTTATTCGCTGTGAGATCCAGTGAGAAGCGCTTGAATTCAGTGAAGAACACAAATGTCTCAGTGATTTAGTTTAAAGCCAGATGAAACAGATATGAAACAATATTACCCGTTAGAACATGCAGAAACATTGATAATATAACAATATTTATTGTTATATTATCGAATATAACAATAGAGTATTGTTAAAAGCGCTATATAAATAAAGGTGACTATAATAATACATCACATAATACAGAAGAAAATATCTGTTGCTTCTTCCGTTTCATCACAACTTTATTTTTAACATCTGGCTGAGATGCAAATGATGTCTTGCACACAGCAACTAGATTGTGCTGCTGCGTTGTCTGAAGCAATACATTCATGAAATAAACATGAATGGGTCAGGGTCAGGTGATTAAATCTTAACAAAAACTTATCAAGATGTGTGCAGCCATTACTAAAATATAGAGTCCATGTTAATATTGATGAATGTTGATGTGCTGTATTTCTGATGTCCCAGAGCCCAACATCACAGTGTACCGACAGATGGAGGACAGAGAGCATGTGATCGTGCTGTGCAAGTTTGCCGAAGTGTTTACATACAGGTTTTTTGAGCTGTCTGTGGAGAGTGAACTGAACTACACCATGGAAATACTCAAATGCTCTACTTTAGATTCTTCAGAAATATGTGTGTATATGGTCACTGTGAGTCCACCTGCTTCCTTCACCTGTGTAGATGAGATTGGTTTTGATCCAAATGTCAGGAACCTGCGCAGCCAGACCTACAATTACAGTGGGTCAGGTAAACAAATACATCTCTGCAAGAACATTTAGATGTTACTTCCCTGCCTAGATCATACAATATTGCTAAATGCTTGCATTTTCCCATTTTAAAACATTTTTATCTGTCTCTCATTCTTCTACCCTCGTTTGATGTCTAGGCTGCATAATAAGCCATTTAAAAATATACATTAATAATACAGCTGATCGCTGGAGTGTCTGTATGAGACAGTGCATACAAGCCCAAATATATTTTGACTATTGTTGCATTTCCTTGCAGTCTCGGATCCTCATGAGGAAGGAGCATCTTCATTATACATCTGCTTTTCCTCCTTCATTGCTGTTGGTCTCTTCATCATGACTGCAGCAGTGATTGTGACCAACATCAGGAGCAAAACTAAAGGTGTGTGTTTCACCAGTTACTCACTCATTGATAGCAGCAATGAACATTACCATTCTTTACTCTGGTTGCTAAAGATGCCTTTCAAGAAGCTCAAAAAATAACATGTAGGATTTTCAGAGCTGTGGATTAATGTAAATGAACTTTTTAAATTAACCAAAAAGTACTTACTTCTGATGACGGTTGTGGCACATTACACAGTGCTCAGCATATGCACTGCCCGTCCAAAAAAAAAGTCACCACCTGGATTTAACTAAGCAAATAGGTAAAATCCTCCCATTGGATAATTACTGCATGGATGGTTATGTTATGTGCCCAAAGAATGAGGTCAGCTGACTACCTGAATATACTGAATGACCAGGTTATTCCATCAATGGATTTTTTTTCTTCCCTGATGGCACGGGCATATTCCAAGATGAAAATGCCAGGATTCATCAGGCTCAAATTGTGAAAGAGTGGTTCAGGGAGCATGAGACATCATTTCACAGATGGATCGGCCACCACAGAGTCCAGAGTCAGACCTTAACCCCATTGAGAATCTTTGAGATGTGCTGGAGAAGACTTTACGCAGTGGTCTGACTCTCCCATCATCAATACAAGATCTTGGAGAAAAATTAATGCAACTTATCGAAATGATGCCACAGCGAATGGGTGCCGTAATCAAAGCTAAAGGCCGTACAACGAAATATTAGAGTGTGTGACTTTTTTTTTTTTTGGATGGGCAGTGTAGTAGCCTATATAGTTTTCTGTGTGTGCATGTGTCTACTTAAAAATCAATTAATGTGAAATGCATTTTGACATAATTTGCTAATGGAGACAATTTATAGCAATTATACATATTTGTGCTTGATATGATGATAATCTGATGACGTCTGGTTTGTTGACTGATGAGTTTGGGGTCAGAATTAGATTTGGATCAGGCTTGAGCTTCAGTAGTTTAACAGCACACAGAAACTAACACTATTAACTATATACTTTTGTTAACAGACACCAACTCCACAGCAGTTACCGACAATGACTACGTGGAAGCATAAAAAATCACTTTCAGAAGAGAACAGAAGAGGCCTGAAGAAAAACAAAAATGTTTAAAATATGAAAATTTAAATATTAATTAAAATATATTCATTATAACCTATAACTAGGGGTGCACATAAGTGGTACGCAGCTGCGCATGTGCGACCAATAAATTCAGACCACTCATTTGCGTACCAACATGGTTGACAGCTGATAATGCACAATTACAATATAAGATCGTCAAACTGTAGTACTGTATAAGATTTCTATTCAAACTGAAAGCATGAATCTAGGCTACGCACTGCCTTTTTCAAAGCACAATGTAAAACTGTGACATTTCATTCACTGACGCTCTTCTCTCAGCAGCGCTAAACCCGAAAGCGCATTTAACCCACCAAAATAAAAGCTTGCTGATTTTAAGTTTGAAAATGTTTAAAATTCATAAAAAAGTATATATATTAGCATTTTATTTTTTAAGTTTACAATAAAATAAAATTTTTATTTTTAGTCAATACTCCATTTTTATTTTAAAATATAATATTATTTTAGTAAATATTATCACACTTCATTATTTTGCTTTTATTAAAACTATAAATAAAGTTCAATAATATTATTATCACTGTTATTAATTTTTTTTTTTTAATAGTTATATTTAATGGGTCACACTATGTGCAGTGTGAGGACCAAACCAAGTCTCCAGGTGCTCTTATGAGAACCAGGCTGAAAAATGATGTGCACCCCTGCTTATAACCATAAGCTTTTGTAGGTTTATTTTATTTAGAATATATAAAATATATTATTATATATTTAAAACATAGAAAATTATTTTGAGTTTTGTTTGTTTGTTTGTTTGCTTATGCTGTAATATTCCTCATTTGTAAGTATGTCTGGTATGTCAAAAAAAAGTGTTATATGAGCAATATCAAACAAGTAGACGTGACATATGGCTGTATATCGGCAGGGCTGTGATTTGGCTGTAGATATCAGTATTACAGCAGTTTCACGGCGCGAGTGTATAAATACATAAACAAAATAACAGCGGAGTGTCTTTAAAAGCTCTCTTTTGTGCAGAACTACTTCCTTCTGCCACAGATTCAAATCTAAAGCTGACAGTTTAACAGCTGAGCCCAAGCCTCCGTTATTAATTGCAAATCGTCACTTTAGATTAGAACTAGTAACAAAGGAACGTTGAGTTACTTCATAAAAGTTTATTGTATTACTGTATTAAAAGCAGGTATATGTAGTAGAGTGATGTGTAGAGTATTATGAGAGAGAGATTGATTGAATGAGGGAGTGTGATTACCTGCATCTGATACAGCATTCATTCTTCAGACAGGGCTCTCAAAAGTTATGGCAAAAGTTTGGAGTGAGATTACATCTGTTAGGGGAGGGGCCACTCAAATGGGAGGAGCCACTTAAAGGGGAGGAGCCACTCAAATATTTGCAGCACCCAATTCTCTCAAGTTTTTGCACATAACTGACCAGCACAAACTGGTAAATCTGATAAAAGACAGACAAATTCATCCAAATAAAATAAACAGATTTATGCATTTCAAAAATATATTAAAAATGTATCAAAACTAAAAAGAAATTTAGCCACAAACGAGTCAACTGAACAGCAATACTCATTGTACATACTGTTCACATACAGTAGAACTGCAGAACTTGCCCTGCAGATGTATGTCAAGCTGTGTGTGTGTGTGAGAGAGAGTACACATTTCAGCTTATGTTTTTTTTTTTTTTTCTGTTGTAAGTGTTTGTTGCACATTTTGATGCCTGGTGACAGGGGTAGAGGCTCCCAGATAAAGCACCGTCAGGATTATAGCGTTCCATCCAGAGTCAAACTGTTCATAGTTTTGGTTTTATTCAAACCCATCAAGGAGAAAAAAATCTATGCATCTGCATTTGAGTGGGGAAGCCACAGTGCTTTATTTATTTACTTTTATTTTAACAAACACAAAACAAAATAATAACACAAATTGCCCGACACACAACAAAGATACACAAACAAAAGTATACATAAAATGATAACAACAAAGCATTGTACCACAAACAAAAACGTGCAACAGGACCGACAGAGAACAGGAAGAAAACAGAAGACAAAAAGAAATATCTCTGGAGACACTGTCTTTCCAAACCTCAGAATATCACAAATGGAGGCATTTATGCTGTCCAGATATGGTGTCCAAATACGGTTAAAAGTATCAGTTGTAGAGTGAATAAAACATGTTAGAAATTGTACTTCTACTTCTGACCGTGGAGTGCGGTTATAGCTTCCTCTCTGGAGATGGGCGCATTGAGAAATTCTCTGTTCATCTGAAATAACTTGGGAGAGTTAAGCAATCAAAGAATGACATCATGTTTTTGGGAAGTAGTATGACCAATAGAGAACAGAATAAAATTGTTTAAAAGTATTATTAATAATAGAAGAATCAAAAGAACGCGCTCCCTTGGGGTCAACTATAGAAGTAATAAATTGTGAATCAGAATTAGACTTTGTCAAATGAGCTAAATATTTACTAGGTTTATTACCCCATTCACACAGCTTTTGCTTTGAATATAATACATTTGAACGAGACTGATGGGTTAGCAATGAATTTAAAGAAGCTCGGAGAGCGCTTATTTTTTCTAAAGAAGCTAGAGAGGGATCATTTAAGTAGCTGCTAGTGGCAATATTTAACTCTGACTCTAGGTCTTTGTTTTCTTTTTTGTTTGGTTGTAAGGTATGAAATAGCAAGACCTCTAATATGCTTTAGCTGTCTCCCAAAGAAGTGAGGAATTACTTGTAGATTCCGAGGTAATAGATAGATAGAAATATCTTAAACTCTGAATTAAAGTATGAAAGAAGTGTATCATCTTTGAGTAATAAATTATTAAATCTCCAACTTCTGACAGGTATAAGAAAGCCCTTCACACAAACATCTAGTACCACTGTCGCATGATCAGTGACGACAATATCTCCTATGTTGCAGTGAAAGATTGCATGCATTATTGTCTTAGAAGCAAAGAAGTAGTCGATCCTAGAGTGACAGTTATGCGGGTGAGAGAAACAGTGCTCAACACATCAAAATGTGCAACAAAGACAACAGAAAAAACAAACAAAAAAACATTTAGCTATAAGCTTAAATGTGTATACACTCTCTCTCTCTCTCTCTCTCTCTCTCTGTCTCTCTCTCTTTCTCACACACACACACACACAGAGGCTGCACAGCTTACTTTTGAAACTTTTTTAAAAATATATACAAAACAATTTATTTTATTTGGATGAATTTGTCTGTCTTTTATCAGATTTACCAATTGTTATAACATCTCTAGCACTTTCCTTAGTTTCTGAGAGTCAAAGCCAAGTTAAAGGGTTACTCTACCCCAAAATGAAAATTTTGTCATTAATCACTTAACCCCATGTCGTTCCAAACCTGTAAAAGCTTCGTTCACAATTTAAGATATTTTGGATGGAAACCGGGAGGTTTGTGACTCTCCCATTGACTGCCAAGTAATTAACACTGTCAAGGCCAGAAAAGACATCGTCAAAATACTCCATCTGCCATCAGTGGTTCAATCTGAATTTTACGAAGTGACAAGAACACTTTTTGTGCGCAAAGAAAACAAAATATTGACTTTATTCAACTTTTTCTTCTCCTCCATGGCCGCTGACGCCCTGGAGCTCACATCTCCGAAAACATTGAAGCAAATTTTCAAATAGAAGTTATCTTCATTTACTAACCTCATATTTGAAGTCCAAACAAGTACATTTTTACCTAAAATGCTCTTAAAACTACATTCCTACTACATTCATAGATTTGAGGACCAGAAAGAACTGTTGTATAAATAAAAAATAACTGATTTTCTTACTGCTGAACTTTTACTTTACTGCTGAAGCTTTGGTTTGTATATTTTTGGAATGGTATATTTCAAAAATGTCTTGTATACGAAAATAAAAGCAATTATTTGCATGAATTAATGTGATTTGCTTCTTTGTTCTTATTTTTAATAATAAAAATAAAATAAAAAAATATATATAGTGAAATTTTTTTATATTGTGAAATAAAATTTTGGTCATTGCTCATCCCAAACATCAAAGTCTTCAACAAAATTGTGGACAAATATTTTTGTTGTGGAATGGATTTTGACTTCATATGATCTAATGTAAGGGCTAGTAATAACACGGTTTGACCAGTGTGACTGTAATTCAATCGTGATAGTTTGCATAGATTACAGTTCAGGGCTGTTTTGATTATTGTAACACTATAAGGTATTTTAAAGGGTTAGTTCACCCAAAAATGAAAATTCTGTCATTAATTACTCACCCTCATGTCGTTCCAAATCCGTAAGACCTTCGTTCATCTTCGGAACACAAATTAAGATCATTTTGATTAAATCCGAGAGCTCTCAGACCCTAATGTTCTCAGGTCTAGAAACGTAGCAAGGACATCAGTAAAATAGTCCATGTGAATTCAGGGGTTCAACCGTAATTCCACGAAGCTACAAGAATACTTTTTTTGTGCAAAGAATACAAAAATAACTGCTTTATTCAATAATTCTTCTCCTCCTCATACCATGAATAAAGTCATTGTTGTTTTCTTTGCGCACAAAAAGTATTCTCGTAGCTTCGTAAAATTACGGTTGAACCCCTGAATTCACATGGACTATTTTACCGATGTCCTTGCTATGTTTCTGTGCGTTGATCGTGGTAATATCCTTGTTGTCTATGGGAGGGTCTGCGAGCTCTCAGATTCCAAAAATATCTTAATTTGTGTTCCGAAGATGAACGAAGGTCTCACGGGATTGGAACGACATGAGGGTGAGTAATTAATGACAGAATTTTCATTTTTGGGTGAACTATCCCTTTAAGTGTGTTTCACATTCTTTCTTGGAAAAGAAAACATCACTACAACTTCTGAATGTGACCATCAGTGTTTTAGCATCACATAAAAAACAATGTCACAAATCTAAAACAACAAC
Organism: Tor tambroides; assembly: GCA_021397915.2. Classification (NCBI taxonomy): domain Eukaryota; kingdom Metazoa; phylum Chordata; class Actinopteri; order Cypriniformes; family Cyprinidae; genus Tor; species Tor tambroides. The sequence continues at coordinate 4,229 of JAFVLL020023503.1, read as the reverse complement.
AATAAAAAACAAAAAACAAAGATACAAATAAAAAAACAAACAAATAGTGCTTTAACTTTCAGGCAGGCTTTAACAGTAACATTCAAGTATGAAACAATACAGAAAATGAATAATCAAATGTAAAACTAAAACACTGCATAGTCTTCACATTAATTAATTAATATACATTGATTTTAATAAAGCTAAAGAAACCAGTCGCTAACAGTTTACAGAAGCATGGTTCTGTGACTGGCTAAATACTGCTCCATCCGAAGAACAGAGGTCACTCTCATGCTGAAACTCCAAATGTGCCAGCAGAAGAAAAGTAATGCACATTGTTGCAGAATAAATAGAAGATTGATCTGCTTTCATTGATTCAACACTACTATAATGATATATGGTTTATCTTATTATAATTTTCATTATAATAAAGTATATTTAATGCAATGCTAATAGACATAACCTTTATCACTGCATAGAATACTATGAAATAATAGGTTGCAAACCAACTTGAAAGCATTTACTTCCATTAAGTTCACAGATGTCATCCATGTCATGCCGATGTTGTGCAGTAGATGGCAGTATGGACCTTTAGGTGGGTTTGCCAACCACCATTAAAAGGAAAAGAAGACGCTCAAATGTACAGTGTTGCCAGGTTGTGGAGTTTTTACCAAATTTAACAACTTTTTTCATTGTTGCTGTGACTATTAAAGAGCTATCTTAGCGATATTTAAGTATATTTGGCAATTTTTTTTTTCGTGGTTAACAAACAGGTCTCAGATCATTTCATTATCAGTTTTAATCTACATATACCTTCCTCCACACCACCAACCTCTCTGCCAGTTTCATTTAGACAATACCTAAGGTCTCTTTCTCGACTTTGCTCTGTGGTATCGTCCTCTCTTCCCACCCCCACACATTTCTCATCATTAGATGTGAATTGAGCCGTGCATATGTTGTTTTCTACCCTAACTACCTAGACATTATCTGTCCTCTTTTCTTCAGCATGTGCTAATCATCCCAAGGCTTCCGTGAGCACCAGACTAACCTCAGTCAGGGCAGCAAAGAGAAAATGCTGCAAATCAAAAGATTCAGTTGATCTCAGTAGGTATCAGTGACTGCTACAGCTGACCATCTTCTCTCCTCCTAAAGTCTCTAACTTATTCTCTCCAGCTACCCTACACCCTGCCCTCTTGACCCAATCACCTCAGATCTCCTGCAAGCTATTTCTCCTGCACTTTTGCCTTCACTCATACATCATCAACACATCTCTTCTCACAGACATTTTCCCCACCGTATCCAAGCAGGCTTAGGTAACCCCACTGCTCAAAAAACCTACACTAGACACCTCACTTGTTGAAAGCTACATGCCCGTCTCTCTCCTCCCTTTCATAGCAAAATCACTTGAACACGTTGCTTTCACCCAAGTGTCTTCCTTCCTCTCACAGAACAACCAGCTGGGCAATAACCAGTCAGGAATAAAAGTGGCCATTCAACCAAAACTTCCTTGCTGTGAGTCACTGGATTGTTACGAAGTGCAAGAGCTGAGTCCATATCATCATTTCTCATTCTGCTGGATTTGACACTGTAAATCATCAAATCCTTCTGTCCATCCTCTCATCACTGTACTGCACTCATCAGAACTGCACTCCACTGGTTTGAGTCTTACCTCACTTTACGTAACGTAAAACAAAACATAACATATATAACATGACATGAAGTGTTCTTCATTTGTTCCAGGAGCAAAACGTATGACATGATTCAGTAGAACCAGATCCCCTACTGAAGGCCAGAGAAACCTGAGTGTGTGTGTGTTTCTCTTACTGTCTTAATGCTAAATTGCACTGCTGTCTCGGTCTGGTGTGTTTGTGCACTTTATACACCTGAAATGTGTTTGCATGGATTTCTACGCACTGATATCAGCACTTATGAGCTGTTTTCTGCACACATCACACTGTCTGCTGCATGATGGGTTCAACTTTAAAAATTACAAAATCACTTTTGTGCCATTTTTATTTGTATTTGATGTGATTTTATTGTCAGTCTTAATTTCCACGCAAATCATGTAGTTTGTAAACTACAGCAGACGTGTTTATGGACATGGACGGCCTGGACTGCGGACAAATGTCATATTTCAGAGGTGACAAATTTACACATTAATGCACAATTATGATTATTGTTGATTATGATGTAAGGGAGGAGAGATGTTTGAAGTGTTTGGTATTTCTTGGCAGTGTTTACAGCTCTGAATATGTGTTCATATTTCTGAATCACTGCTTGTTTTGCAGTATGTGACTGTTTATTGATCAATTGATCATATAGTGTGACTAATCTTTGTTCGCACATTTATATGCATCAATTTTCTGCCTATTCTGTTAGTTTGGATTATTTATTCTGTGTGTGATATTTAATAAATGCTCACAGTAGTTGCCTGTACACTTTTGTAATGCTTATTACGGGCATTTTGTACATGTGATAATATTACATGTAATGTAAAAATTAGTGAGTCTAATTTCAGTGCATGCACTATCAAACTCATTTGAGCTTAACAATCACTTCTTTTAATCAGTCGATGAGAACAGGGGCCAGTTGCATAAACTTAGTCTCTATGTTAAGACAGTGTCTTAAGAACTAGTCTGACCAACTAGCAGTTAACCAAAGGGTAATCAGTCTTATTTTTGGATTCAACTCAGACTAATCTACATTTTTATGTAACTGAATTAAAAAAATTATGACCAGTCTTAAGGAAAAAAATTAGCTGACTAACTTTTAAGACTAGTCTTAACCTTTTATGCAACCGGCCCCAGATCTTAGTATTTGAGACTCCTTAAAGTTGACAGTTCAGCAGATTCAGTGGAATTCACTCTTTGTCTGATTTTTCTCACTCGTCCAGGCGGTTATTAAATGTTTAGCTGAATTATAGTTTTCAGCTATTGCTTTTCATCTGAAATAATGGGAGGAATAATGAAATGAACATTCCAGATGAAATGGAAAAAGACTGCGAGTCATGAAGCAGCTGTACATTTTCATATTATTTGAATAGGTCTGTGTTAACGCCCTGTATCTTAGCTTTCCTGCTCTTTTATTAAACCCTGTTTATATCATACAAACTTTGACAAACAGTCAATAACAAAGACAAACAGACAACATCAGACAACAAAGGATGAAATGATTTTGTTAACATTAGTTTAAAAAAATGATAAATACTTCTAAAACATTTCTTAATATTAGTTGATTTTAACATTTACTAACACATTATTAAAATCAAAAATAGTTTTGTCAATATTATTTAATGGAACTGAGCTACTATGAGCTAACAATGAACAGATGCATTTTTATTAACTAACATACAAAGATAAATAAAGCATTGGTCATTTTGAATTTTATTTAATGCATTAATGGAAACTTACTGTAAAGTGTAACTGTGTTGTTCTTTCTTTGTTTCCTTGGACAATAATCAAAACCTAAATTTATAAGCGAGAGCATGTCATGAGATCAGTGCACACAACACGCTGACTTTTCCAACTAAACTCAATAGTTAATAATCCAGTGTTTATTAACAATAAGCATACTCAAACAGAAAATAGCAATACTTGTCTCTGTTTCTTGTTTTTGTTTGCCTTTGTATTTTGTTTACTTTTACATTTTTGTTTTAAAGTTAAAAAGTTGAAATGAATTATGAATAGAAGGCAGTAAAAAATTGAAGCATTTTACTTTTGTTAAGTTTCCAAGGACAAGTCTTTTTTAAGTTACTGTATTTGTAGCTTGTTAGACCTCAGGCAGTGATGAGTCTTTTTCATTAAAACATTTACAGGAAATGTTTTGTATATTAATATCTGTCTAATGTAATATAAATTCTTGCTGAGGTGTATTGTTTCCCAAAACAACATTTTATGGTCCGGTGAAGGAAAAGCATATTCTGCATCTTTGATTAAAAAAGAACAAAGAATAGAGTGTAACATTTTTCTTGTAAATGTTCTCTCTTCAAAGAAAATGAAACCAATTTTAGTGTTGGACTGGAGTTCCCCTACTGGAATTTTTCCATCTTCTGTCATCAGATCACCTGAGATCATTGATGACTTTTCATTGGATGTGATATTTTCTTCTGGCCAATAAGAATCTGATGATGTTTAGGTGAGCTCCATATATTGAAGTGGCTTGCCTGCTCTCTCTCAGTCAAATCAAAGACTCTCAGCGACTCTCAAATCAAAGACTCTCAGCGACTCTCAAATCAAAGACTCTAAGCGACT